>NESQ01000313.1:0-113143 GCA_003070745.1 Tuber borchii | reverse complement strand
TGCTCCCCTCCCACCATCAATCCTGCTGCTGCTCGCCTCCCCCCTCCTCCTTTTCCCTCCGCCCTCCCGAACCGGGAGAAGGAGGACTTTCGCTCACTCTGTGTTGGCCTGGACCCTAACGTCAGGCCTCTCCTTTGGTCCACTCCAGAGCCGAAGCCCCCCGTAAGGACTCACCTACCGGTTGACGCCCTCCCCCATCTTGTCCTCCCCTTCTCGGCGACACCCATACGTTACCTCTCCTGGGATCCTCTCTCTTACCAGACCTCCCGGACCTCCCTCAGACGCCCTTATGAGGCCTCCTATCGCATCCTTCAGCGGAAGGCGCGGGCCTTACTGCTAGACTCGTGGAGGCTTACGCCCCCCCGCTGGAGTACTACACTTACCCCCTCACACGACACCGCATCCTTTCATGGGCCTTGGCAAATTTATGGCCGGCCGGATCCATCAAATGAGGGCCCAGAAGAGCTACCTGGCCGCCCACCCCTCCTGGTCCCAACCTGATCTTCGCCCCTCTGCCCCGTGTGCGGCGAGGAGACGAGACCTTCAGCCATGCCATCATCCGCTGTGAAGTCAAAGCAGTACCCAGGGCCCTCACCTCCAAGGTGTGCTCTCGGTGGGGAAGATCCCCACTTTGGCACTCCGCCCAGCTCCTCTCGGTTTCGCCCGTCATTAACGAGACGTGCACAACTTCCCTCCTTCCATGGCCTATACCGCGCCCTGCCTCAGTTCGGGTCCGCTTCCCCTGTTCTTCCACATAAGGTGGGAGTTGTTTATTTCGTTTGGTTTGGTTATGTTCTTTTTTCCAACCGTAGGGTTGGTATTTTACTTTAAGTTTTTATGTGATTGATTTTTCGGGTAGCTTTGTTAAGTGTTGAGTTTTCGCGCTGGAAATTTCCGTTTGTGGTTATGTGTCGAGTACTTGACACGATTTGGGGAAGTTTGTTTGAGTTTTTACTTTGTTGTTTGTTTTGGGATTAAGGTTTTCTTTACGCCATAGCTAGCGCTGCATGCGAGTTCTTGTACCTTAACTAAGAATACATGAGATAAAAAAAAAAAAGAAAAAAATGGCCTCTTGGTTGACACGCTCCGCGCCCCCTATTTTCCTGACCATAAGTTTTACAACACCATAGTTTCTAGCGCACGATCCCCACCCACACCTTTTTCAATCATCACTCGGGCCCCGGCCCCTTCATCACCATGGATCCCCTCGGTCCCCCTATCTCACTTTTCCAGCCCCACTCTGGGCCCCCGTCTGCTACCCCTCCATCGCTGAGTTCTCCCCAGAGGCTCGTTTTTTGCCTCGCTTTTTGAACGCACTCGCACCCTCATCAGTTTCACTCCTGAGCAGCTCCCCTCGTTGTCCCCCAGGAATGCGATAATCTCTCGATTGCCGAAAGTTCTCTCGTCCCCCTGGTATGCGCCTCCCTCCACGCGGTTAACTCTCTCGGCACCCAGCTGGAGGAGCTCCGCTCCACAGTCCACGATCTGCAGTCCCAGGTCGCCAACTCCTCCCCGAACGAGCAACTTCGGGAAATCCGAAACGCCATACGTGACCTGTCACATAGGATGGCATCCCCCCCTGTCGCAGGCGCACCCCAGAAGGGGTCCCGGCCCCCTCCCCCCCCCCTCCTCCTCCCTCTCACCCTGGCCCTCCGGCTCGCCTATGTGCCCCCACCCACGGGCTCCGCCCCCCCCCCCCCCATGCCCCCCCACAGGCAAATCATACGCTCAGGTCATCCATGGTGGCACCTCGGAGTTCGATGCTGCGGTTAGGTCTAACAAGGCCAGAGCCAAAGGCAAGGGCAAGAACTCTCCCCCTGGCACTTCTGCGAATAAGGTCGCGGCTGCTGCGCAAGACGCCTCTCAGAAGGGTCCTGCCCCCCTCCCCAGCGCTGCCAGAAGATTCTTTGCTCCCCGGACTACCCACTGCCCTCATCCTCAAGAATCCTCCATTCGTGTTCGTTTCCCGACATCGCCGCCTCTGTCCTCCGGGAAGCCGGCTCTGAACTGCCTAAGTCGTTCAGGGTCTCGGTCAGCCCAAAGGGGGCCGTCTCCCTCACTGTGGCCGACCCTTTGGTCCCCGCCTCCTGTTACGCTCCCTTCTTCGATGCCTTTTCGGCAAGACTTAACCAGTCCTTTCCCGTGAACAACAACCCATGGGAACACTTTCGCTATGCCCCCACCGACGTTCAGTTTGCCATCCACGGGATCCCCATGGACGCGCATCCCGAAACCGACGAGGAACTCCACCCCCTCCTTCGTGCTGGCGTTGACAACGCCAAAAACCTAATTATCACCCGCTCCCGTTTTCTGAATGCTGACCGTGCCTCCAGAACTGACGGAAAGAAAGCCTTCTCTGTGGTCGTCCACGTCCCCGCGGAACTTGCGTGGCGTATGACCGACCCCCCCCGCATCCTCCTCTTTGGCGACAATCGTGAAGTCAAGAGGGCCTACTCAACCAACGCCCAAAGCCAGTGCTACAATTGCTGGAAGTTTGGCCATTTGAAACCCCTCTGTAAAGAGTCCACCGTTTGTCAGCTTTGCGGCGGTCCCCATTCAAAGGCGGACCATCGCTGCTCCAACCCCACTTGCCCTAAAGAAGGGAACATCCGGCCGGTTTGGGATGCTGCATTGCATCCCCCGCCAGATGCCCCAACTGCCACGGCCCTCACTCAGCCAGGGACAGAGACTGCCCCGAACGCCCCCCCGCCAGCCCCTCCTCGATGCCGCCCCCTGTTGACTCCGACGCTATGGATACGTCAGGATCTTCGAACCCCCCCCAGCTCCAGCCCCAAGCACCCCTGAGCCCCGCCCCGGGATGCCTGGCGCGGACCCCCTGGTAACCCCGAGGCCGTTCCCCTCCGTACCGCCCCTCCGATCCTCCTCCAGGACTGGACGCCCACTCCCCGATGTGGTCCCCAGCCCCTCCCCCGCCCCTAGAGACACTTCGGCCTCGCGCCGGTAAATGTCTCACAACCCTGATGACCACCTGAGGGGGCAGGCCCCCCTCCGTTCCTTTCATCTCGTTCAACACAACTGCTTAGGGAGCTGGAATGTGTTTCTCTCCTTGTTTAATTCGTTTGATAAAATTTCTAACTACCCATCGGTGGTGGCCCTTCAAGACCCTCCTTTTTGGAAAGGTCGTCTCCCAGCTTTCAAGGCTTTGAGAGTTTTTTTCCTGCGTCTTCCTCCCCCAAACCCAAGGTTGCTTTTTATGTTTCATTGGATTTTCAAAAAGAGGTCTCTGTTCTTCCCGTTTCCATGGGTAGATCAGATTTATTTTCACTTGATGTGTTTACCAAAGATTTGTTTGGTGCGGGGTTTCCTTCGTTTCGTATTTTGAATTTGTACAATCCTCCGGCCAAGAATTGGGGTACGGTTTCCATCCCCCCTCATTTGGCTTTTCCAATTTTTTCGACTCCCATCCTGGTGGTTGGGGACTTCAACTTACATCATCCTCTTGCTGATCCCTCCCGGCGCCACTCCTCTGAGGAGCTACCTCTTTCGTTTCCTTTTTTTCAGAGGGCGTCTGACCTGGGGTTTTCCCTGTTAAACACCCCTGGTGTTTTACAAGGTTCCCCTTTGGTGGCACCTCCAGAGCTTCTGTTATTGATTTTGCTTTTGCTTCTCCTTTACTTCGCTCGTTTGTTCAAGCCTGGATGTTTCCCTGCCGTCTACCGGCTCAGATCATGTTCCTATTTCTATTTTTCTGCAACACCCGAAGTTGCATCCTCCCACTCCGGCTCCCAACTGGGCTTTAACAGACTGGGACGCCCTTTCCCCCCTTTTAGCTAACCTGGCAATCCCCCCGCTTGTTAGAACCCCCCTCGGGTCGCCCTCGAGGCCTGGTTTGACTCATCACTTCCTCGGTAACTTCCCTGTTAGTCAGTCACACTCCACTCTCTCGCCCCTCAACCAGGTCCAAACCCTGGTGGTCCCCCCTTCTTTCTCTGTTGAGGAAGGAGCATTACTCGGCATCTCGCAAGGCGAGGGCGTCTTCTCCCCGCTGGACAGGCTGGCGGCTAGGCTCTCTAGAAACCGGTATTTTAAGGCCATCAAAAGTGCGAAAAACTCCCACTGGAGGCGTCTCCTGGCAGACGCAACCCCGCGCTCCATCTGGACGGTCAAAAAGTTTTCCTTGGGCCGACCGGTCTCTCGCTTCCCTTCCTTCCCGGATGCCACCACCCCGATGGACATCAACTCCTCCCTCCTAGCCCACTTTTTCCCGGAGAAACCAACTCCCCCTCTGCCCGCTAGGCTGTTCGCGTTGGGTGACGCCCCTCCCCTGACCCCTGAGGAAGTCTCCTCGGCTCTCTCAAAGTGCTCTCCGTCATCCGCTCCTGGCCCTGACAGAATCCCCTACGCTGTATGGAAGGCTCTGCATAGGGGCCACCCCCGCATCCTCACCTCCCTCCTATCTCCGCTTCTAGAGTACGGTGATCATCCATCCTCCCTCAAGCGGGCCCATGGTGTCGTCTTGGACACACCTGGAAAGCCCTCCTACGACTCCCCGACTTCCTTCCGCATTATTGTGTTCCTGGAAACCGTTTCCAAAATCCTTGAGAGGATTGTCGCCTCTCTCTCTCTGCGGTGGCCCGGTTCCAAGGCCTCTTGTCCCCCAACCAGTGTGGCTCCCTCCCTACCCTCTCCTCCTTCGATGCCTGCGCGGCTATGGTCCACTCTGTCCGTACCCTTCAGAGGTCTCGCAGAAAAGTTTCTTCCCTCTTCCTGGACATCAAAGGCGGTTTTGACAACGTTGATGCTTCCATCCTCTGTTCTCTCCTCCAAAGGAAAGGAGTTAATCGCTATTTAATTTCTTGGGTTTTTTCCTTTTTAACTGACAGAAGGTGCTATTTGTTGTTTCAAGGGTCTCCCAAGGTTTTTTCCCCTGTTACTGTTGGAACCCGCAAGGGTCTCCTATTTCTCCTTTGTTATTTGTAATTTACGTTTCCTGTTTACATGTTGAGATTCCGAGGGGAATTATTTTGTCTTATGTTGATGATTTTTCGATTACTGTGGCTTCTCCTTCATACCGCACTAACGTCAGGCTGCTTCAGAGGACCTTTGGGGTCATGAAGGCTAAGGCCATGGCTGTCAAGGTTGGTTTTTCCATCCCCAAACGGAGCTCATCCACTGGCGCACCCCGAAGCAAAGGGATCAGCCGGACGAGCCCTCCCCCCCCCCAATCGCCCTGGACGGTCAAGTTTTCTTTCCTGCGAGCCAACTCCACTGGCTGGGGTACTGGTTCCTCCCAAATATTTCTTCCACGGCTCATTTCTCCAGACGGCTTGCCCTCTCTCAGGCCGCCTTCGCGGCGGTCAGGAGGCTTTCGGGGTTTGGGGCTGGGGTCTCTCCTCATCTTTGCCACAAGCTGGCCTACTCGCTCATCTTCCCCATCCTTTCGTACGGGGCCGATCTCTTTACCCCCACTAAGGGGCTGCTCCATATGATGGACGTCCATTGGCACCACGTGCAACGCTGGGTCACGAACTGTTTCAGGTCTACCCCAATCCCCATTCTGGCGGCCGAGGCCGCCCTCCCCCCCTTATCTGTGCTTCTCGCCCACAAACGCCGAATGGCGGCCCTGCGACTCTGTTGCTCCCCACCCACCATCAATCCTGCTGCTGCTCGCCTCCCTCCCTCCTTTCCCTCCGCCCGCCCAAGCCGGGAGAAGGAGGACTTTCGCTCACTCTGTGTCGGCCTAGACCCTAACGTCAGGCCTCTCCTCTGGTCCACTCCGGAGCCGAAGCCCCCCGTAAGGACTCACCTACCGGTTGATGCCCTCCCTCATCTTGTCCTCCCCCTTCTGGACGACACCCCTACGCTACCTGTCCTGGGGTCCTCCCTCTTACCGGACCTCCCGGACCTCCCCTCAGACGCCCTTATGAGGGCCTCCCACCGCACCCTCCAGCCGAAAGCGCGGACCTTAATGCTTGACTCGTGGAGGCTCCACGCCCCCCCGCCAGACTATTACACGTACCCCCTCACTATGACACCGCATCCTTTCATGGGCCTTGGCAAATTTATGGCCGGCCGAATTCATCAAATGAGGGCCCAGAAGAGCTACCTGGCCACCCATCCCTCCTGGTCCCAACCTGAGCTCTCGCCCCTCTGCCCCGTGTGCGGAGAGGGGGACGAGACCTTTAGCCATGCCATCATCCACTGCGAGGTCAAAGCAGTACCCAGGGCCCTCCACCTCCAAGGTGTGCTCTCGGTTGGGGAAGACTCCCCACTTTGGCACTGCACCCAACTCCTCCTCGGTTTCGCCCGGTTCATTAACGAAACGTGCACCAACTTCCCTCCTTCCATGGCCTTATACCGCGCCCTGCCCTCAATTTCGGGGTCCGCTTCCCCCTGTCCTTCCACATAAGGTGGGAGTTGTTTATTTCGTTTGATTTTTGGTTTAATAAGCTTTCGTTTTGTTCAACCGTAGGGATGGTGTTTTTACTTTAAGCTTTTATGTGATTGATTTTTCGAGTTAGCTTTTGTTAAAGTGTTGAGTTTTCGCACTGGAAATTTCCGTTTGCTGGTTATGTGTCGAGTACTTGACACGATTTGGGGAAGTTTGTTTGAGCCTTTACTTTGTTGTTTGTTTTGGGATTAAGGTTTTCTTTACGCCATAGCTAGCGCTGCATGCGAGTTCTTGTACCTTAACTAAGAATACATGAGATAAAAAAAAAAAAAAAAAAAGAATGGCCTCTTGGTTGACACGAACCATCTCCACTACACCTCCGGCGATTGAAATCTCAACACGATGAGAAGTCATCGTCACTTTTTTCTTCCTCCAATGTAAGTGACCTGCACCTCCCCCCTATGATAGATTCGGACATGGGCTCCCGTTTCTTAGGTCCTGGCCCATTCTTCTCTTCTCTCTTGTTTCGCGTTCATGCTTAACATTTGCACGGTCGGCAACACCCTCGCGTCCATGTTACAAATGGCTGGAATCACGGTTCACAGTAAGAGAAAACTTTTCACCAGGCTACGGTCGATTTCTCTGCTCTCTTTCGATTACGTTTCGCTCGAGGCTGCCTAGTCAGAGACGCACACGTTTCCGATGGTTCCTACGATACTTGGGTCTACCCTTACTCCTGTCCTCTTGGTCTCGTCCCGTTAATCGGTTACAGCTATGCTTCGCCTCTTTTTCGCTGGTACCTTACTACTACTCGGCTTTGTGCCCCCCGCGGCTGTCCACTGTCGCATTCTCGGTTACGCTCGGTCGTGGTATTGCACTGCCTCCTCGATCGATGACAATCTCTTGAACCAGGAGTAATATCGGCCCCCGACTTTATGTCAAGTTACTTAGGCTGCCACTACGGAGATGTTGTTTTATTCTTTTGTGGGTTTCTGAGTAGTGGAGGTTCCCTCATTTCCCGCGTGTGCGGGCTTCCTTTTGTAATCCTTTTGTATGTTTAGGGGAGCTTCTGACGGGTTTTCTGCGTCTTCCTGCTTGCTCGCTCAGAGTATTTTATTTTTCTTTTTTTGAGGGCGAGATGTGCGGTTGCGCCCATACCACAGGGTCTTGGGGGCGTGGCTTTGATCCCATGAGGGAGAGATGCGAGGTCTTTCTTGGCCATAGCTCGCCCTGCATGTCTGGTTTTTCCTGGTAGTTGTACGAATAAAATGCAAAACTGAGATAAAAAACAGGAAAAAAAAAAAAAACAAAAAGAGAAAAAAAAAAGGCCTCTTGATTGAGACGAACCATCTCCTCTACACCTCCGGCGATTGAAATCTCAACACCATGAGAAATCATCGTCACTTTCCACCTCTCGCACTCTGAGTGAGCGGCACCCCCCCCCCCTATGATAGTTTCGGACTTGGGCACCCGTTTCTTAGGTCCTAGCCTATTCTTCACTTCGCTTTTGTTTTGCTTCTCGCTTAACATTTGCATGGTCGGAAATACCCTCGCGTCCATGTTAGAGACGGCTGTGATCACGGTTCGCAGTAAGAGAAAACTTTTGATCAGGCCATTGTTGATTTCTCTACTCTCTTCAATTAAGTTTCGCTCGAGGGTGCCTAGTCAAACACGCACACATTTCCGATAGTTCCGTCGATGCTTGAGTCTACCCTTCCTCCTCTCCTCTTGGTTTCATCCCGTTGCTCAGTTACAGCTACTTTTCCCCTCTTTTTGGCTGGTACCCTACTACCACTGGGCCTTGTGCCCCCCGCAGTTGTCCATTGTCGGATCCTCGGTTACGCCATGTAGTGGTATTGCACCGCCTTCTCGATTGATGTCAATGCCTTGGGCCCGGAGTAATGTCGGTCGCGTACTTCCTACGAAGTTATTTGGCTGCCCCTACCGAGATGTTGTTTTATTCTTTGTTAGGTTTCTACTTAATGGAGTTTCTGTCTTTCCCGCGTGTGTGGGTATTTCTTTTGTAGTCCTGTCGTTTGTTCAGCAGAGCTTTCTGAAGGGTTTTCTGCGTCTTCCTGCTTTCTCGCGGAGAGTATTTTACTTTTATGGGGGCGAGATGTGCGGTTGGGCCCATACCATAGGGTCTTGGAGAGGTGGCTTTGATCCCATGAGGGGAGAGATGCGGAGGTTATTCTTGGCCATAGCTAGCGCTGGATTCTGGTTTTTCCTGGTAGTTGTATGAATAAAATGCAAAACTGAGATAAAAAAAGAAAAAAAGAACAAAAATGGCCTCTTTGTTGACACGAACCATCTCCTCTACACCTCCGGCGATTGAAATCTCAACACCATGAGAAATTATCGTCACTTTTCGCCTCCCGCACTTGGACTGAGTTGCACCCCCCCCTATGATTGTTTCGGAGTTGGGCACCCGTTTTTTAGGTTCTAGACTATTCATCAATTCGCTTTTGTTTGGCTTCTCACTTAACATTTGCACGGTCGGCAACACCCTCGCGTCCAAGTTACAGACGGCTGGGATCACGGTTCACAGTAAAAGAAAACTTTTCATCAGGCCAAGGTCGATTTCTCTACTCTCTTCGATTACGTTTCGCTCAAGGCTGCCTAGGCAGACACGTACACGTTTCCGATAGTTCCTACGATACTTGGGTCTACCCTACCTCCTCTCCTCTTGGTTTTGTCCCGTTGCTCGGTTACAGCTACTTTTCCCCTCTTTTGGCTGGTACCATACTACCGCCCGGCCGTGTGCCCCCCGCGGCTTCTCACGGTCGCATCCTCGGTTAGGCTCTGTCATGGTATTGCACCGCCTCCTGGATCGATGTCAACGCCTTGGGCTCGGAGCAATGTCGGCCGCCGACTTCTTTAAGTTATTACACTGCCCCTACGGAGAGGTAGTTCTATTGTTTTCTTGGTTTCTATTTAGTAGAGGTTCTGTCTTTCCCGCATGTGTGGGGTTTTCTTTTGTAGTCCTTTCGTTTGTTGGAGGGAGCTTTCTGAAGGGTTTTCTGCGTCCTCCTGCTTGCTTGCTGAGAGTACTTTACTTTTGTGAGGGTGAGATGTGCGGTTGGCCATGTACCATAGGGTCTTGGGGGCGTGGCCTTGATCCCATGAGTGGAGAGATGCATTAGTTTTTCTTGGCCATAGCTAGCGCTGCATGTCTGGTTTTTCCTGCTAGTTGTACGAATAAAATGCAAAACTGAGATAAAAAAAAAAAGAGAAAAAAAAGAAATGGCCTCTTGATTGACACGAACCATCTCCTCTACACCTCTGGTGATTGAAATCTCAACACCATTAACAATCATCGTGGGTTGGTCTCCCCCTCTCCCCTCTTCTGATGGCCTTGCTGCCTAGGAGGGTGATGCTCCGGTCTCCTCGCTTCTCCCTCTGATTCCCTTCTGATGGCTTCAGTATCTGGGTGCCTTTGTCTACAGGGTTTCAAGCTCTCCCCCCTCTTTCACCGGACTTGCTTCGTTGCCTTCCCCTAGCATTTGCACGGTCGGCAACCCCTTCGCCGCGTCTGAGGCATAGCCCACCTTCGGGTTATCGATGAAGTAGTGGCCCTGGCGGCTCTGATCTCTGGTATTGCACTATCTCCTGAGCGCTACGGTCGGTACGGTCGCATTGTCGAAAAACTGTGATCCCTTGGTGGTCCTTTGCCTCGTACTTCTTGGTGTTGTGTCTACCCATCCTTACTCACCGTCCGGTTTCGTCCCGTTGCTCAGTTACACCTACACCACATTCTTTGGCTGGCACCCTACTACTCTCCTCACTCAGCTCTGTCCCCTTATAATGGTCTTGACTCTGTCATATTCCTAGGGGATTTCAGCCTTCCGCCTCTGGCTCCGCCTCCCAGGGGGAGGGGTCATGCATCTTGTCCGGTCCGGGTCCCAGCGGACACCGGGTTTCGCTCCCTCCGCCACACGTCGCCGCCGCGCTCCCTTAGTTACATGAAACTTCCTCTGGTCCTCGCCTCGACTCTGTCGCTTCTGGGCTATATGCCCCGATCACTACTGGCCCTCGTGTATGATCGCTGTGGGTTGGTTCATCCGCCCTTTTATCAATGGGGTGGGAATTTCTGGTTGGGCGTGAAGTTTTTCTCTGGTCGTTCATAGGTTTCTCAGTGTCGTTTTGGGGGCTTTTCTTTGGGGCTGGCGTCTGTGGGGGTTTATTGTTTCGATGTTTTCAGGCCTTGGTTTCTCTCGTAGTTTAAACCAGTAGTACCGGGCTTTCGCTTTCTACCTCTATTCAAAGTAGTTTAGGTTAGCCGGACAGGGTCAGATGGTTTTAGCGAGGGGAATATGGGATCGACTGTAGTTCGAGGTTTTTTGTCTACATAGCGATGAGCTGAGGTAACTTTGTACCTAGTTAGCTGCCGGCTTATCAAACAAATATAAACGGGAGATAAAAAAAAAAAAAAAAATACCAAAAAAGTGGCCTCTTTGTTGACAGGAACCATCTCCTCTACACCTCCAGCGATTGAAATCACAATACCATGAGAAATCATCGTCATTTTTCTCATGCCGCACTCTAAGTGAGCTGCACCCCCCCCTATGATAGTTTCGGACTTGGGCACCCGTTTCTTAGGTCCTAGCCTATTCTTCATTTCGCTTTTGTTTTGCTTCTCGCTTAACATTTGCATGGTCGGCAACACCCTCGCGTCCATGTTACAGACGGCTGGGATCACAATTCGCAGTAAGAGAAAAATGTTCACAAGGCTACGGTCGATTTCTCTGCTCTCTTCGATTTCGTTTCACTGGAGGCTGCCTAGTCAGACACTCACACTGTTCCGATAGTTCCTACGATACTTGGTTCCCCCCTTCCTCCTCTCTTCTTGGTCTCGTCCCGGTGGTCGGTTACAGCTAGTCCTCCCCTCTTTTGGCTGGTACCCTACTACCACCTGGCCCTGTGCCCCCTGAGGCTGTCCACGGTCGCATCCTCATTTAAGCTCTATCGTGGAATTGCACTGCCTCCTCGATCGATGGCAATGCCTTGGGCCCGGAATAATGTCGGCCGCCGACTTTACACTAAGTTACTGAGGCTGCCCCTATGGAGAGGTTGTTCTATTCTTTTGTAGGTTTCTATTTAGTGGAGTTTCTGTCTTTCCCGCGTGTGTGGGGGTTTCTTTTGTTTCCTTTGGTTTGTTCTGGGGAGCTTTCTGAAGGATTTTCTGCGTCTTCCTGCTTGCTCACTAGGAGTACTTGCTACTTGTTTGTGGGTGCGATGTGCGGTTGGGCCCATACCATCGAGTCTTGGAGGCGTGGCTTTGATCCTATGAGGGGAGAGATGCGTACGTTTTTCTTGGCCATAGCTAGCGCTGCATGTCTGGTTTTTCCAGGTAGTTGTATGAATAAAATACAAAACTGAGATAAAAAAAAAAGAAAAATAAAGAAAAAAAGAAAAAAAAAGTGCCCTCTTGGTTGACATGAACCATCTCCTCTACACCTCCGGCGATTGAAATATCAACACCATGAAAAATCATTGTCACATTTCACTACCCGCACTCTGAGTGTGCTGCACCCCCCCCCTACGATAGTTTCGGACTTGAGTACCCTTTTCTTAGGTCCTAGCCGATTCTTCTCTTCGCTCTTGTTTTGCGTCCTCGCTTAACATTTGCACGGGCGGCAACACCCTCGCGTCCATGTTACAGACGGCTGGGATCACCGTTCGCAGTAAGAGAAAACTTTTCACCCGGCTAAAGTCGATTTCTCTGCCCTCTTTGATTACATTTCGCTCGAGCCTGCCTAGTCAGATACGCACACGTTTCCAATAGTTACTACGATACTTGGGTCTACCCTCCCTCCTCTCCTCTTGGTTTCGTCCCGTGGCTCGGTTACAGCTACTCTTCCCCTCTTTTTGGCTGGTACGCTACTACTACTCGACCTTGTGCCCCCCGCGGCTGTCCACGGTCGCATCCTCGGTCACACTCTAGCGTGGTATTGCACAGCCTCCTCGACCGATGTCAATGCTTTGGGCCCGGAGTAATGTGGGTCGGCGACTTCCTACGAAGTTGTTTGGCTGCCCCTACGGAGATAGTGTTCTATTCCTTTTCGGGTTTCTACTTAGTGGAGTTTCTGTCTTTCCCGGGTGGTGTGGGCTTTCTTTTGTTTCCTTTCATTTGTTTAGAGGAGCTTTCTGAAGGGTTTTCTGCATCTTCCTGCTTGCTCGCTAGGAGTACTTGCTCCTTGTTTGTGGGTGAGATGTGCGGTTGGGCCAGGACCATAGAGTCTTGGGGGAGTGGCTTTGGTCCCATGAAGGGAGTGATGCGTCTGTTTTTCTTGGTCATAGCTAGCGCTGCATGCTTGGTTTTTCCTGGTAGTTGTACGAATAAAATGCAAAACTATTATAAAAAAAACGATAAAAAAAAACAAAATTGGAAAAAAAGTGGCCTCTTGGTTGAGGCACGAACCATCTCCTCTACACCTCCGGCGATTGAAATCTCAACACTATGAGAAATCATCGTGGTTTGGTCCCCCCCTCTCCCCTCTTCTGTTGGCCTCGCTGCCTAGGAGGGTGATGCTCCAGTCTCCTCGCTTCTCCCTCTGATTCTCTTGTGATAGCTTCCGTATCTGGGTGCCTTTGTCTACGGGGTTTCATGCTGTCCCCCCTCTTTCACGGCACTTGCTTGGTTGCCCTCGCTTAGCATTTGCACGGTCGGCAACCCTTTCGCCTCGTCTTCGGCATAGCCCAGCTTCGTGTTATTGCTGAAGTAGTGGCCCCGGTGGCTCTGCTCTCTGGCATTGCACTATCTCCTGAGCGCTACGGTTAGTACTGTCGGATTGTCGAAAAACTGTGATCCCTTGGTGGTCCTTTGCCTCGTACTTCTCGGTGTTGGGTCTACCCCTCCTTCCTCGCCGCCCGGTTTCGTCCCGTTGCCAGGTTACAGCTATACCACGTTCTTTGGCTACCACCCTACTACTCTCCTCTCTCGCCTCTGTGCCCTTATGATGGTCTTGACTCTGTCTTGTTCCTAGGGGATTTCAGCCTTACACCTCTGGCTCCGCCCCCCAGGGGGAGGGGTCATGCATCTTCTCCAGTCCAGGTCCCGGCAGCCACCGGGTTTCTCTCCATGCGCCACACGTCTCCGCCGTGCTCGCTTAGTTACATGCATCTCCCTCTGGTACTCGCCTCGACTCTGTCGCTTCTGGGATATATGCCCCGGCCACTACTGGCCCTCATGTATGATCACTGTGGGTTGGTTCATCCGCCCTTTTATCAATGGGGTGGGGATTTCTCGTTGGGCGTGAAATTTTTCTCTGGTGGTTCATAGGTTTGTCACTGTCGTTTTTGGGGCCTTTCTTTGGGGCTGGCATCTGTGGGGGTTTATTGGTTCGATGTTTTTAGGCCTTTGTTTCTCTCGTAGTTTTTACCAGTAGTACCAGGCTTTCGCTTTCAACCTCTATTCAAAGTAGTTTTGGTTAGTCGGCCAGGGTCAGATAGTTTTAGCGAGGGGAATGGGGGATGGACTGTAGTTGGAGGTTTTTTGTCGACATAGCGATGAGCTGAGCTGACTTTGTACCTAGTTAGCTACCAGCTTAGGAAACAAATATTAACGGGAGATAAAAAAAAAAAGAAAAAAAGAAAAAAAAAAAGAAAAAAAATGGCCTCTTGGTTCACACAAACCACCTCCTCTACACCTCCATTGATTGAAATCTCAACACCATGAGAAATCATCGTGACTTTTCTCTTCCAGCACTCTGAGTCAGCTGCACCCCCTCCTATCATAGACTCGGACTTGGGCACCCCTTTCTTAGGTCCTAGCCGATTCTTCTCTTCGCTCTTGTTTTGCGTTCTCGCTTAACATTTGCACGGTCAGCAACACCCTCGCGTCCATGTTACAGAGGGCTGGGATCACGGTTCGAAGTAAGAGAAAACCTTTCAACAGGCTACGGTCGAATTCTCTGCTCTATTCGATTTCGTTTCGCTCGTGACTGCCTAGTCAGATACGCACACGATTCCGATAGTTCCTAAGATACTTGAGTCTACCCTTCCGCCTCTCCTCTTGGTCTCGTCCCGTTGCTCGGTTACAGCTACTCATCCCCTCTTTTGGCTTGTACCCTACTACCACTCGGCCTTGGGCCCCCCGCGGATGGCCACGGTCGCATCCTCGGTTAGGCTCTGTCATGATATTGCACCGCCTTCTCGATCGATGTCAATGCCTTGGGCCCAGAGTAACGTCGGCCGCAGCCTTTCTACGAAGTTGTTTGGCTGCCCCTATGCAGATGTTGTCCTATTCTTTGGTAGGTTTCTTCTTAGTGGAGTTTCTGTATTTTTCGCGTGTGTGGGTATTTCCTTTGTAGTCCTTTCGTTTGTTCTGGGGAGCTTTCTGAAGGGTTTTCTGCGTCTTCCTGCTTGGTCGCTGAGAGAATTTTACTTTTTTGGGGGCGAGACGTCCGGTTGGGCCCATACCATAGGGTCTTGAGGGCGTGGCTTTGATCCCATGAGGGGAGAGATGCGTAGGTTTTCCTTGGCCATCGCTAGCGCTGCATGTCTGGTTTTTCCTGGTAGTTGTACGAATAAAGTGCAAAACTGAGATAAAAAAAAAAAAAAAAAAACAAAGAAGAAAAATGGCCTCTTGGTTGACATGAACCATCTCCTCTACACCTCCGGCGATTCAAATCTCACACCATGAGATATCATCGTGGGCTGGTCCGCCCCTCTCCCCTCTTCTGATGGCCTCGCTGCCTAGGAGGGTGATGCTCCCATCTCCTCGCTTCTTCCTCTGATTGCCTTCTGATACCTTAGCTATCTGGGTGCCTTCGTCTAGGGGTTTCATGCTCTCCCCCCTCATTTCTCTCCGCACTTGCTTTGCGGCCCTCACTTAGCAGTGGCACGGTCGGCTACCCCTTCGCCTCGTCTTAGGCACAGCCCAGCTTCGGGTTATCGGTGAAGTAGTGGCCCCAGTGGCTCTGCTCTCTGGTATTGCACTATGTCCTGAGCGCTACGGTCGGTAAGGTCGCATTGTGGAAAAACTGTGATCCCTTCGTGGTCCTTTGCCTCGTACTTCTCGGTGTTGGGTCTACCCCTCCTAGCTCGCCGCCGGGTTTCGTCCCGTTGCTCCGTTACAGCTACACCACGTTCTTTGGCTGGCACCCTCCTGCTCTCCTCTCCTGGCTCTGTGCCCTTATGATGGTCATGACTTTGTCTTGTTCCTAGGGGATTTCAGCCTTCCGCCACTGGGTCCGCCACTCAGGGGGAGGGGTCATGCATCCTTTCCGGTCCGGGTTCCGGCGGCCACCGGGTCTCGCTCCTTGCCCCACACGTCTCCGCCCTGCCGGCTTAGTCACATGGATCTCACTCGGGTCCTCGCCGCGACTCTTCGCTTCTGGACTATATGCCCCGGCCACTACGGCCCTGGTGTTATGATCGTTGTGGGTTGGTTCATCTGCCCTTTTGTCTTTGGGGTTGGGATGTTTAGTTAGGCGTGAAGTTTTTCTCTGTTGGTTCACAGGTTTCTCACTGTCGTTTTGGCGGCTTTTCCGTGGGGCTGGCGTCTGTGGAGGTTTATATTTTCGATGTTTTCAAGCCTTTATTTTCTCTCGTAGTTTTTACCAGTAGTACCGGGCTTTCCCTCTCTAACTCTATTCAAAGTAGTTTAGGTTAGTCGGGCATAGTCAGATAGTTTGAGCGAGGGGGATCGGGGATGGACTGTAGTTGGAGGTTTTTTGTCTACATAGCGACGAGCTGAGGTGACTTTGTACCTAGTTAGCTGCTGGCTTAGCAAACAAAGATAAACAGGAAAAAAAAAAAAAGAAAAAAAAAAGAAGAAATGGCCTCTTGGTTGACACGCTCCGCGCCCTCTATTTTCCTGACTATAAATTTTACAACACCGCAGTTTCTAGTGCACGTTCCCCACACACACCATTTTTTCAGCTTCAACTGGGTGTCATGCCCCCTCTCGCTACCATGGATCCCCTCGGTCCCCCATCTCGCTCTTGCAGCGCCATTCTGGGCCCCGGTCTGCTACCCCCTCTACTGCTGAGATTTCTCCCGAGGCTGTTTTCCTGGCTTCAGTGTTTTCTCGCACCCGCTCCCTCATCAGCATCACCCCTGAGCAACTCCCCTCACTGTCTCCCCAGCAGTGCGATAATCTTTCGATCGCCGAAAGTTCTCTCATCCCCCTGGTGTGTGCCTCCCTTCACGCAGTTAATTCACTCGGCTCCCAACTGGAGGAGCTCCGCACCACTGTGCACGACCTGTGGTCCCAGGTCGCTAACTCCTCCCATAATGAGCAACTCCGGGAAATCTGGAACCCCCTACGCGACCTATCACACAGGATGGCCGCCCCCCCCCCTCCCACAGGAGCATCCCAAAAGGGTAGTCGCCCCCCTCCTCGCCCCCCTCCTCGCCCCCCTCCTCCACTCTCTCACTCTGGTCCCTCTGGCTCGTCCTACCCTTCCTCTTCCAATACGGCTGCCCCCCCCCCCCTCGTGCCCCCCCTCAGGTAAAATCTTACGCCCAGGTTATCCATTGTGGTCCCTCCGAGTTCGACGCTGCGGTTAGGTCCAACAGGGCCAAGGCCAAGGCAAAAGACAAAAACCCCCCCCCTGGCGCTGCTGCAAACAAAGTCGCGGCCGCCGCGCAGGATGCCTCTCCGAAGGGTCCTGCCCCCCTCCCCAGCGCCGCCAGAAGGTTTTTCGCCCCTGGTTCGACTCATTGTCCCCACCCCCAGGAGTCCTCCATTCGTGTTCGTTTTCCAGGCATAGCTGCCTCTGTCCTCTCGGAATCTGGCTCTGAACTTCCGAAGTCGTTCCGAGTCTCAGTTAGGACAAAGGGGGCGGTCTGCCTCACGGTCGCTAACCCTCTTGTCCCCGCTTCCTGCTACACCTCCTTCTTTGACGCCTTTGCGGCCAGACTAAACCAATCCTTGCCCGTCAATGACAACCCATGGGAACACTTCCGCTACGCCCACACCAATGTTTAGTTCGCCATTTTTGGTATACCCATGGATGCCCACCCTGACACGGATGAGCAGCTTCATCCCCTCCTCCGTGCCAGCCTGGACCATGCCAAAAATCTCATTATTACCCTATCCCGCTTTCTCAACGCTGACCGTGCTTCTAGAACCGACCGAAAAAAAGCCTTCACGGTCATCGTCCATGTCCCTGCGGACCTGGCCTGGCGCATGACCGACCCTCCCCGGATCCTCCTCTTTGGCGACCACCGCGAAGTCAAGAGAGCCTATTCCACTAACGCTCAGAGCTAGTGCTACAACTGCTGGAAGTTTGGGCACCTGAAACCCCTCTGTAAAGAGTCCACCGTCTGCTAGGTCTGCGGCGGGCCCCATTCGAAGGCGGACTACTGCTGCTCCAACCCCACCTGCCCCAAGGAGGGGAACATCCGGCCCATCCTCGGGTGCTGTATAGCCTCCCCGGCCAGGTGCCCCAATTGCCACCGCCCTCACTCCGCCAGGGACAAACACTGTCCCAAGCGCCCCCCTGCGAACCCCCTTCCTCTGCCTCCACCGGTTAACCTTGACACCATGGACACATCTGGTTCTTCTCTTCCTCCTCCTCCAGCTCCGGTCCCTGGCACCCCTGAGCCTCGCCCCCCCCGTCGAGCCCTGACCCCTTGGTCAACCCAAGACCGGTCCTCTTTAATCTGCCCCCCCGCTCCTCCTCAAGGCCTGGTCGCCCACTCCCCGATGAGGACCCAAACCCCACCACCGCCCCCAGAGACATGTCGGCCTCGTGCCGGTAAATGTCTCACGACCATTCCAAACGCCCGAGGGGGCCGGCCCCCCTCCGCTCTTTTCATCTCGTTCAACACAACTGCTTAGGGAGCTGCAATGTGTTTCTTTCCTTGCTTAATTCTTTTGGTGAACTTTCCAATTACCCATCTGTTGTGGCCCTTCAAGACCCTCCTTTTTGCAGCGGTCGCCTCCCTAACTTTCAAGGTTTTGAGAGTTTCTTTCCTACTTCTTCCTCCACTAAACCCAAGGTGGCTTTTTATGTTGCTTTGGCTTTTCAAAAAGGGGTCTCCGTTCTCCCCAAGTCTAGGGGGAGGTCGGACGTTTTTTCACTAGGGGTGTACGCAAAAGACCTGTTTGGTGTTGCTTTTCCTTCCTTGTCTATTTTGGATTAGTACAATTCTCCGGCAAAAAGGTAGGGGGTGTTATCGGTCCCACCCCTCTTGGCCTTTCCAGTTTCTTCGTCCCCGCTTCTTGTAGTTGGGGACTATAATTTACATCATCCTCTTGTGGATGCTTCTCATCGCCACTCAAGCCAAGAGCTGGCCATATCCTTTCCATATTTTCAGAGAGCCTATGAACTGGTATTTTCCCTTTTGAACAACCCGGGGGTCTTTACAAGGTTTCCGTTTGGCGGCACCTCTAGGCCCTCTGTAATTGATTTTACCTTGACTTCTTCTTTATTGCGTCCTTTTGTACAAGGCTGGGATACCTCCCTGCCGTCGACTGGGTCGGATCATGTACCTATTTGTGTATTTTTGCAACACCGGATGCTGAATCCTCCTCCCCCGGCTCCCAAATGGCTCATGACAGACTGGGATGCCCTCTCCCCGCTACTTGCTGCCCTTTCGGTCCCCTCGCCTCCAGTTAACGCTCCTCTTGTCGCACTCGAGACTTGGTTCAACTGCGCACTTCGCTCAGTGACTTCCCTCCTCGTCAGCCACACCCCTCTCGCACACCCCTCGGGCAGGTCAAAGCCCTTGTGGACCCCCATTTTATCTCTCCTTCGTCGGGAATATCACTCCGCATCTCGCAAAGCGAGGGCCTCTCTCTCCCCTGAAGAGAGGACAACGGCCAAACACTCGAAAAATGGTTATTTCAAGGTAATCAAAAGCGCCAAGAACTCCCACTGGAGGTCCCTGCTGTCTGAAGCCACCCCCCGCTCCATCAGGACGGACAAGAAGTTCTCATTGTGCCGCCCGGTCTCTCGTTTCCCGTCTTTCCCAGACGCCATCACCCTGTTGGACATTAACTCCTCCCTCCTGGCTCACTTTTTTCCTGAAAGGCCCACCACGTCGCTGCCAGCCAACCTCTCCGCCTTCAGTGACACCCCCCCCTGACCCCCGAGGAAGTTTCCTCAGCTCTCTCCAAGTGCTCCCCGTCCTCTGCTCCTGGACCGGACACGATTCCCTACTCGGTATGTAACGCCCTTTACAGGAGCCACCCCCACATCCTTACCTCACTCCTGGCCTCGCTCTTGGTGTATGGCCATCATCCTGCCTCCGTCAAGCGTGCTCACGGTGTGGTGCTGGATAAGCCCGGCAAGGCCTCTTACGACTGACCTGCGTCCTTTCGTATCATCGTCCTGCTGGAAACTGTCTCCAAGATCCTCGAGAGAATTGCTGCCTCCCGTCTCTCCGCTGTTGCCCACTTCCAGGGACTCCTGTCCCCTAATCAGTGCGGCTCGCTTCCCTCGCTTTCTTCCTTGGATGCCTGTGCCGCGATGGTTCACTCTGTTCACACCCTCCAGAGGTCTCAAAGGAAAGTTTCCTCTCTGTTCCTGGACATCAAGGGCGGTTTTGACAACATTGATGCCTCCATCCTCTGTACCCTCCTCCGTAGAAAGGGGGTCAATCGTTATTTAATATCTTGGGTTTTTTCCTTCCTGAATGACAGGAGATGCTGCTTGTTATTTCTGGGCTCTCCCAAAGTTTTTTCTTCAGTCACTGTGGGAACCCCACAAGGGTCCCCTATTTCTCCTTTGTTGTTTGTGATTTATGTTTCCTGCTTACATGTTGAGGTTCCAAAGGGGATTATTTTGTCTAACGTTGATGATTTTTCTATAACTGTTGCTTCTCCTTCTTACCGCACTAATGTCAGACTGCTTCAAAGGACCTTCGGGACTATGAAGGCTAAGGCCAGGGCTGTCAAGATCGGCTTCTCCATACCCAAGACAGAACTCATTCACTGGCGCACCCCCAAGCAGAGAGATCCGCCTGGGGAACCCACTCCCCCCCCGACTGCCTTGGATGGCCAGGTCTTTTTTCCAGCCGATCAGCTTCCATGGCTAGGGTACTGGTTTATCCCTAACATTTCATCCACCGCTCACTTCTCCAGACGGCTTGCCCTCTCCCAGTCTGCCTTCGTGGAGGTCAAGAGGCTCTCGGGCTTCGCGGCAGAAGTTTCCCCCCATCTCTGCCACAAGCTGGCCTTCTCGCTTATTTTTCCAATACTTTCGTATGGCGCCGATCTCTTCGTTCCCACTAAAGGTCTCCTCCAGATGATGAATGTTCACTGGCACCACGTTCAGAGATGGGTCACAAATTGCTTTAGATCCACCCCTACCCCCATCTTGGTTGCGGAGGCTGCGCTTCCCCCTCTCTCGGTCCTGCTCTCGCTCAAACGCCACATGGCGGCCTTACGCCTATGCTGTTCCCCCACCACCATCATTCCGGCGGCGGCCCGCCTCCCCCCCACCTTCCTCTCTGCCCTCCCTGATCAGGAGAGGGAGAATTTAAGATCTCTCTGCGTCGGCCTTGATCCCAATGTCAGGCCACTTCTCTGGTCTACCCCCGAGCCGAAGCCCCCTGTCAGGACTCATCTTCCGATTGACGCCCTCGCTCACCTCGTTCTTCCCCTCTTGGGGGACTCTCCTGCGGTGCCCCTCTTGGGGACCTCCCTCCTGCCAGACCTCCCGGACCTTCCCTCTGAAGCACTTATGAAGGCCTCCTATCGCGCCCTCCAATGGAAGGCTCGCCCCATGCTGCTTGACTCGTGGAAGGGCGACGCCTCACCGCCGGAATACTACTCTTTCCCCTTCAAAGTGACACAGGATCCATTCATGGGCCTGGGCAAATTTATGGGCGGGCGAATCCATCAAATGCGCGCCCAGAAGAGTTATCTGGGCGCCCACGCCTCCTGGTCCCAACCTGTTCTCTCCCCCCTCTGCACGCTATGCGAAAAAGAAGGACGAGACCTTCGACCACGCCATCCTCCGTTGCGTAACCAAAGCCGTACCTAGAGCCCTCTATCTCCAAGGTGTGCTCTCCGTCAGGGCTGACTCCCCTTTTTGGTCCTCGGCCCAGTCCATCCTAGCCCTCCCCTCCTACATCAACCAGATGTGTACCGACTTTCCTCCCACGATGGCCTCTTATGTAGTTTCATCTCCGAATTCTCTGGTTTCTCTAGCATCCCCGCTTGCTGGGGGTTTTCTTTAAGTGGTTGAATTTTTACGTTGTTTTGAGCTAGTTGAGGGCTGGCTATTATGATTTTGTTTTTGTTTAGTAGGTTTTTCGTGTTAGCTCGTGCTGAGTGGTAATCTTTCTTGCTGGAAATTCCGTTTGTGGGTTACGTGTCGATTACTTGACACAATTTGGGGCAGATTGTTTGAGTTTTTCCTTTGTTATTTTGCGTTTTGAATTAAGGTTTTCTTTACGGCATAGCTAGCGCTGCATGCGAGTTCTTGTACCTTAACAACGAATACATGAGATAAAAAAAAAGAAAAAAAAAGAAAGAAGAATTTCACCTTTTGGTTGACACAAACCATCTCCTCTACACCTCCCGCGATTGAAATCTCAATACCATGAGAAATCAGCGTCAGTTTTGACTACCCGCACTCTGAGTGAGATGCATCCTCCCCCCCTATGATAGATTCGGACTTGGGCACCTGTTTCTTAGGTCCTGGCCCATTCTTCTCTTCGCTCTTGTTTTGCGTTCTCGCTTAACATTTGCATGGTCGGCAACACTCACGCGTCCATGTTACAGACGGCTGGGATCACGGTTCGCATTAAGAGAAAACTTTTCACCAGGCTACGGTCGATTTCTCTGCTGTCCTCGATTAAGTTTCGCTCGAGGCTGCCTAGTCAGACACGTACACGTTTCCGATAGTTCCTACAATACTTGGGTCTACCCTTCCTCCTCTTCTCTTGGTTTCGTCCGGTTGCTCAGTTGCAGCTACTCTTCCCCTCTTTTAGGCTGGTACCCTACTACCACTCGGCCGTGTGCCCCCCGTGGCTGCCCACGGTCGCATCCTCGGTTACGCTCTGTCGTGGTATTGCACCGCCTCCTCGATCGAAGTCAACGGCTGGGGCCCGGAGTAATGTCGGTCGCCGACTTCTTTAAGTTATTTAGGCTGCCCCTACCGTGATGTTGTTCTATGCTTTGTTAGGTTTCTGTTAGTGGAGTTTCTGTCTCTCCCGCGTAGGTGGGGTTTCTTTTGTTATCCTTTCGTTTGTTCAGGGGAGCTTTTTGAAGGGTTTTCTGCCTCTTCCTCCTTGCTCGCTAGGAGTACTTACTACTTGTTTGTGGGTGAGATGTGCGGTTGGGCCCGTACCATTGGGTCTTGGAGGCGTGTCTTTTATCCTATGAGGGGAGAGATGCGTAGGTTTTGCTTGGCCATAGCTAGCGCTCTATGTCTGGTTTTTCCAGGTAGTTGTATGAATAAAATGCAAAACTGAGATAAAAAAGAGGAAAATGGCCTCTTGGTTGACACGCTCCTCGCCCTCTATTTTCCTGACCATAAATTTTACAATACTCTAGTTTCTAGTGCACGATCCCCACCTACCCCTTTTTTTTTCAGCATCAACTGGGTGTCACGCCCCCTCTCCCTATCATGGCTCCCCTTGGTCCTCCCATCTCCCTCTTCCAGCCCCACTCTGGGCCCCCGTCTGCTACCCCCTCTACTGCTGAGATTTCTCCAGAGGCTCATTTCCTGACTTCTGTGTTTTCTCACACTCGCTCCCTCATCAGCTTCACCCACGAGCAATTCCCCTCGCGGTCCCCCCAGGAGTGCGATACACTTTCGATCGCCGTAAGTGCTCTCATTCCCCTGCTGTGCGCCTCTCTCCACGCAGTTAATTCACTCGGCTCCCAGCTGGAGGAGCTCCGTACTACTGTCCACGACCTGCAGTCCCAGGGCGCTAACTCCTCCCCCAATGAGCAACTCTGGGAAATCCGGGACGCCCTACGTGACCTATCTCATAGGATGGCCGCCCCCCCCCTCTCACAGGAGCATCCCAAAAGGGTAGTCGCCCCCCTCCTCCCCTCCCTCCTACACACTCTCACCCTGGCCCCTCTGGCCCGTCCTACCCGTCCTCTTCCAATACGACTGCCCCCCCCCCCCTCGTGCCCCCCCTGAGGCAAAGTCTTACGCCCAGGTCATGCATGGTGGTACCTCCGAGTTCGACGCTGCAGTTAGGTCCAACAGGGCCAAGGCCAAAGCGAAGGGCAAAACCCCCCCCTGGCGCTTCTGCACACAAAGCCGCGGCCGCTGCGCAGGATGCCTCTCCAACGGGTCCTGCCCCCCTCCCCAGCGCTGCCAGAAGGGCTTTCACCCCTCATTCGACTCATTGTCCCCACCACCAGGAGTCCTCCATTCGTGTTCGTTTTCCAGACATCGGTGCCTCTGTCCTCCGGGAAGCTGGCTCTGAACTTCCGATGTCATTCAGAATCTCAGTTAGCCCAAAGGGGGTCGTCTCCCTCACTGTCGCTGACCCCCTTGTCCCCGCTTCCTGCTACGCCACCTTCTTTGACCCCTTTGCGGCCAGACTAAATCAATCATTCCCCATGAACGACAATCCATGGGAACACTTCCCCTACGCCCCCACCGACGTTCCGTTCGCGATACATGTTATACCCATGGACGCGCATCCTGACAGGGATGAGGGGCTTCACCCCCTCCTCCGAGCCGGGGTGGATAATGCCAAAACTATCAATATTACCTGTTTCCGATTTCTCAAAGCTGACCGTGCTTCTAGAACCGACGGGAAAAGAGCCTTCTCGGTCGTCATCCATGTCCCTGCGGCCCTGGCGTGGCGCATGACTGACCCTCTCCGGATCCTCCTCTTTGGCGACAATCGTGAAGTCAAGAGGGCCTATTCCACCAACCCCCAGAGGCAGTGCTACAACTGCTGGAAGTTTGGGCACCTGAACCCCCTCTGTAAAGAGTCCACTATTTGCCAGCTTTGCGGCGGTCCCCATTCGAAGGCAGACCACCGCTGGTTCAACCCCACAGGTCCCATGGAAGAGAACATCCGGCCCATCCTCGGGTGCTGTATAGCCTCTCCGGCCAGGTGCCCCAATTGCCACGGCCCCCACTCCGCCAGGGACAGAGACTGTCCCAAGCGCCCCCCTGCGAACCCCCATCCTATACCTCCACCGGTCGACCTTGACGCCATGGTCACATCTGGTTCTTCCTTGCCTCCTCCCCCGGCTCCGGTCCCTGGTACCCCTGAGCCTCACCCCGTCCCATCCGGCCCTGACCCCCAGGTCACTTCAAGACCGGCCCCCTTTAATCTGCCCCCCCGCTCCTCCTCAAGGCCTGGCCGCCCACTCCCCGATTTGGACCCAAGCCCCACCCCCGTCCCTAGAGACACGTCGGTCTCGCGCCGGTAAATGTCTCACGACCACTCTGAATGACCGAGGGGGCCGGTCCCCCTCCGCACTTTTCATCTTGTTCAACACAACTGCCTAGGGAGCTGGAATGTGTTTCTTTCCTTGTTTAATTTGTTTGGTGAACTTTCTAACAACCCATCTGTTTTGGCCCTTCAAGACCCTCCTTTTTGGAGAGGTCTTCTCCCTAACTTTCAAGGGTTTGAGAGTTTTTTTCCTACTTCTTCCTCCCACAAACCCAAGGTGGCTGTTTATGTTTCATTGGATTTTCAAAAAGAGGTCTCCGTTCTCCCCAGCTCTACGGTGAGGCTGGATATTTTTTCACTTGAGGTGTACGCAAAAGACCTGTTTGTTGTTGGTTTTCCTTCTTTTTTTATTTTAAATTTGTACAACTCGCCGGCAAAAGGGAAGAGGGTGATACCTGTTCCACCCCTCTTGGCCTTTCCAGTTTCTTCGTCCCCTCTTCTTGTAGGTGGGGATTTTAATGTGCACCATCCCCTTGCGGATGCCTCTCGTCACCACTCTAGTGAAGAGCTCGCCTTCTCCTTCCCCTACTTTCAGAGAGCCTCTGAACTGGGTTTTTCCCTGCTGAACAACCCGGGGGTCTTTACGAGGTTTCAGTTTGGCGGCACCCCTAGGCCCTCTCTTATTGATTTTACCTTTGCGTCTTCTTTGTTGCGTCCTTTTGTACAAGGCTGGGATACCTCCCTGCCCTCGACCGGGTCGGATCATGTTCCTATTTCTGTTTTTCTGCAACCCCCGAGGCTGCACCCTCATCCCCCGGCTCCCAACTGGCTCAAGACAGATCGGGACGCCCTCTCCCCTTTACTGACTGACCTGTCGGTCCCCCCGCCTCCAGCTAACCCTCCTGTTGTTGCACTTGCAACCTGGTTTGACTGCGCACTTTGCTCGGTGACTTCCCTCCTCGTCAGCCACACCCCTCTCTCACGTCCCTCGGGCAGGTCAAAGCCCTGCTGGACCCCCCTTTTGTTTCTACTTCGTCGGGAATATCACTCTGCATCTCGCAAGGTGAGGGTCTCTCTCTCACCGCAGGACAGGACAACGGCCAAGCACTCGAATAATGGCTATTTCAAGGCAATCAAGAGCGCGAAGAACTCCCATTAGAGGTCCCTTATGGCCGAAGCCACCCCCCGCTCCATCTGGACGGTCAAAAGGTTCTCCTTGGGCCGCCCGGTCTCTGGCTTCCCGTCTTTCCCAGACGCCATCATCCCGTTGGACATTAACTCCTCCCTCTTGACTCACTTTTTTCCGGAAAGGTCTACCAATTCGCTGCCTGTCAACCTCTTCGCCTTCAGTGACACCCCCCTCCCTGACCCCTGAGGAAGTCTCCTCAGCTCTCTCCAAGTGCTCCCCGTCCTCTGCTCCTGGACCGGACACGATCCTCTACTCGGTATGGAAGGCCCTTCACAGGAGCCACCCCCACATTCTTACCTCCCTCCTGGCCCCGTTCTTGCTATATGGCCACCACCCTGCCTCCCTCAAGCGTGCTTATGGGGTCGTTCTGGATAAGCCCGGCAAGGCCTCTTACGACTCACCTGCGTCCTTTCGCATCATCGTCCTCCTGGAAACTGTTTCCAAGATCCTCGAGAGGATTGTTGCCTCCCGTCTCTCCGCTGTTGCCAGTTTCCTGGGACTTCTGTCCCCTAATCAGTGTGGCTCGCTTCCCTCGCTCTCTTCCTTCGATGCGTGCACCGCGATGGTTCACTCTGTCCGCACCCTCCAGAGGTCTCGAAGGAAAGTTTTCTCTTTGTTCTTGGACATTAAGGGTGGTTTTGACAACGTTGATGCCTCCATCCTCTGTGCCCTCCTTCGGAGAAAGGGGGTCAATCGTTACTTAATTTCTTGGGTTTTTTCTTTCCTGAATGACAGGAGATGCTGCTTGTTATTTCAGGGTTCTCCCAAGGTTTTTTCTTCTGTTACTGTGGGAACCCCGCAAGGGTCCCCTATTTCTCCTTTGTTGTTTGTGATTTATGTTTCCTGCTTACATGTTGAAGTTCCAAAGGGGATTATTTTGTCTTATGTGGATGATTTTTCTATAACCGTTGCTTCTCCCTCCTACCACACTAATGTCAGGCTGCTTCAAAGGACCTTCGGGACTATGAAAGCCAAGGCCATAGCTGTCAAAGTCGGCTTTTCCATCCCCAAGATAGAACTCATTCACTGGCGCACCCCCAAACAGAGAGATTTGCCAGGGGAATCGACTCCTCCCCCGATTGCCTTGAATGGCCAGGTCTTCTTTCCCGCCGATCAGCTTCGGTGGCTAGGATACTGGTTTATCCCCAACTTCTCATCCACCGCTCACTTCTCCAGACGGCTTGCCCTCTCCTAATCCGCCTTCGCGGCGGTCAAGAGACTCTCGGGTTTCGGGGCAGGAGTTTCCCCCCACCTCGGACACAAGCTGGCCTACTCGCTTATTTTGCCCATACTGTCGTCTGGAGCCGATCTCTTCGTTCCCACTAAAGGTCTCCTCCAGATGATGAATGTTTACTGGCACCACGTCCAGAGATAGGTCACAAATTGGTTTAGAGCCATCCCTACCCCCATCTTGGCTGCGGAAGCTCCGCTCCCTCCCCTGTCAGTTCTGCTCTCACACAAACGTCGCATGGCGGCCTTAGGCCTGTGCTGCTCCCCTACCACTATCAATCGGGCGGCGGCTCGCCTCCCCCCCACCTTTCCCTCTGCCCTCCCAGAACGGAAGAGGGAGAATTTAAGATCTCTCTGTGTCAGTCTCGATCCTAACGTCAGGCCTCTTCTCTGGTCTACCCCCGAGCCGCAGCCCTCAGTCAGGACTCACCTGCCGATTGACGCCCTCGCTCACCTCCTTCTACCCCTTTTGGGGGACTCTCCTACGATGCCCCTCTTGGGGGCCTCCCTCCTGCCGGACCTGCCGGATCTTCCCCCTGAAGCCCTTATGAAGGCCTCCTATCGCGTCCTCCAACCGAGGGCTCACTCCATGCTGCTAGACTCGTGGAAGCGCGACGCCTCACCGCCGGATTACTACTCTTTCCCCCTCAGTATGACACCGCACCCCTTCATGGGCCTTGGCAAGTTTATGGCCGGCTGAATCCATCAAATGCGGGCCAAGAAGAGTTACTTGGCCGACCACCCCTCCTCATTCCAACCCGATCGCTCCCCCCTCTGCACGATCTGCGAGGAGGAGGACGAGACTTTCGACCATGCCACCCTCCGTTGCGAAGCCAAAGCCACACCTAGAGTCCTCCACCTTCAAGGCGTGCTCTCCGTCTAGGCTGATTGCCCTCTTTGGTCCACCGCCCAGTCCCTTCTAGGGCTCTCGTCCTACGTCAACGAGACGTGTACCAACTTTCCTCCCACGATGGCCTCTTATGTCATCTCATCTTCGGATTCTGTGGTTCTTTCCGACAGCCCCGGTTGCTCGGGGTTTTTCTTTTTAGTTTGTTTAGTAGCTTACGCTGTTTGAGCTAGTCGAGGGCTGGCTATTATACTTTTGTTTTTTAGTGGGTTTTTCATGTTAGCTTGTGTTGAGTGGTTATTTTTCTTGCTGGAAAGTTCCGTTTGTGGGTTACGTGTCGAGTACTTGACACAATTTGGGGCAGAATGTTTGTGTATTTACTTTGTTATCTTGCGCTTGGGATGAAGGTTTTCTTTACGCCATAGCTAGCGCTGCATGCGAGTTCTTGTACCTTAACAATTAATACATGAGATAAAAAAAGTAAAAAAATAAAATAAAAAAGTGGCCTCTTGGTTGACACGAATCATCTCCTCTATACCTCCGGCGATTGAAATCTCAACACCATAAGAAATTATCGTCACTTTTCACTAACC
Source organism: Tuber borchii (assembly GCA_003070745.1). Lineage (NCBI taxonomy): Eukaryota > Fungi > Ascomycota > Pezizomycetes > Pezizales > Tuberaceae > Tuber > Tuber borchii. Next base: position 84,656 of record NESQ01000313.1, on the reverse strand, counting down.
GCACTCTGAGTGAGCTGCACCCCCCCTCCTATGATAGATTCGGACTTGGGCACCAGTTTCTTAGGTCCTGGCCCATTCTTCTCTGCGCTCTTGTTTTGTGTTCTCGCTTAACATTTGCACGGTCGGCAACACCCTCACGTCCATGTTGCAGAGGGCTGGGATCACCGTTCGCAGTGAGAGAAAACTTTTCACCAGACTACAGTCGATTTCTCTGCTCTGTTCGATTGCGTTGTGCAAGAGGCTGCCTAGTCAGACACGCACACTTTTCCGATAGTTCCTACAATACTTGGCTCTACCCTTCCTCCTCTCCTCTTGGTTTCGTCCCGTTGCTCGGTTACAGCTACTCTTCCCCTCTTTTTGGCTGGTACCCTACTACCACTCGGCATTGTGCCCCCCGCGGCTGTCCAAGGTCACATCCTTGGTTACGCTCTGTCGTGGTATTGCACCGCCTCCTCCATCGATGTCAACGCCTTGGGCCCGGAGTAATATCGGTCGCCGACTTCTTTAAGTTATTTAGGCTGCCCTTACGGAGATGTTGTTCTATTCTTTGTTAGGTTTCTGTTAGTGGAGTTTCGGTCTTTCCCTCATGTGTGGGTATTTCTTTTGTAGTCCTTTCGTTTTTTCAGGGGAGCTTTCTGAAGGGTTTTCTGCGTCTTCCTACTTGCTCGGAGAGAGTATTTTACTTTTTTGAGGGCATGCCATGCGGTTGGGCCCATACCATAGCGTCTTGGGGGCGTGGATTTGATCCCATGAGGGGAGAGATGCGTGCGTTTTCTTGGCCATCGCTAGCGCTGCATGTCTGGTTTTTCCTTGTAGTTGTACGAAATAAAATGCAAAACTGAGATACAAAAATGAAAAATGAAAAAATGAAAAAAATGGCCTCTTGGTTTATTTGCAGCACCCGAGGCTGCACCCCCCCCCCGGGTCCCAACTGTTTCATGACAAACTGGGATGCCCTCTCCCCACTAATGACTGACCTGTCGGTCCCCCCGCCCCCGGCTAGCCCTCCACTTGTCGCACTTGCAACTTGGTTTGACTGCGCACTTCGTTTGGTGACTTCCCTCCTTGTCAGTCACATCCCTCTCTCACGCCCCTCGCGGTGATCAAAGCCCTCGTGGTCCCCCCTCTTGTCTCTCCTCCGGCGGGAATATCACTCTGCGTCTCGCAAAGCGAGGGCCTCTCTCTCATCACAGGATAGAATAACCGCCACGCACTCGAAGAATGGCTATTTTAAGGGAATTAAGAGGGCGAAGAACTCCCACTGGAGGTCCCTCCTGGCCCAAGCCACTCCTCACTCCATCTGGACGGTCAAGAGGTTCTCCCTGGGCCGTCCTGTCTCTCGTTTTTCGGTCTTTCCCAGACGCCATCACCCAGCTGGACATCAATTCGTCCCGCTTGACCCACTTCTGTCCGGAAAGGCCCGCTCCTTCGCTGCCTTCCAGCCTCTCTGCTTTCAACGACGCCCCCCACCTAACCTCCGGTGAGGTTTCCTCGGCTCTCTCCAAGTGTTCCCCGTCCTCTGCTCCTGGGCCAGACACGATCCCCTACTTGGTATAGAAGGCCCTTCACAGGAGCCATCCTCACATCCTGACCTCCCTCCTGGCCCCACTCTTGGTATATGGCCATCACCCTGCCTCCCTCAAGCATGCTCAGGGGGTCGTGCTGGACACGGCTGGCAAGGCCTCCTACAACTCGCCTGCTGCCTTTCGCATCATCGCCCTGCTGGAAACCGTCTCCAAATCCTCGAAAGAATTGTTCCCTCTCGCCTCTCTGCTGTTGCCGGCTTCCAGGGACTTCTGTCACCTAATCAGGGTGGCTCGCTTCCCTCTCTCTCTTCCTTCGATGCCTGCGCCGTGATGGTTCACTCTTTCCGCACCCTCCAGATGTCTCGAAGCAAAGTTTCCTCTTTGTTCTTGCACATCAAGGGCGGTTTTGGAAACGTTGATACCTCCATCCTCTGTTCCCTCTTCGGAAGAAAGAGGGTCAATCGTTATTTAGTTTCTTGGGTTTTTTCCTTTTGAATGACAGGAGATGCTGTTTGTTATGTCAGGGTTCTCCCAAGGGTTTTTCCTCTGTTACTGTGGGTCCCCCGCAGGGGTCCCCTATTTCTCCTTTATTGTTTGTGATTTATGTTTCTTGTTTACATGTTGAGGTTACAAAGGGGATTATTTTGTCTTGTGTTAATGATTTTTCTATAACTGTTGCTTCTCCTTCTTACCTTACTAATGTCAGGCTGCTTATCAGGACCTTCGGGACTATGAAAGCCAAGGCCATGGCTGTCAAGGTCAGTTTTTCCATACCCAGGACAGAACTCATTCATTGGCGCACCCCCATGCAGAGAGATTTGCCGGGGGAACCCTCTCCCCCCCTGATAGCCTTGGATGGCCAGGTCTTTTTTCCTACCGATCAGCTTCGGTCGCTAGGATACTGGTTTCTCCCTAATATTTTGTCCACCGCTCACTTTTCCAGACGGGTTGCCCTCTCCCAGTCCGCCTTCGCGGCGGTCAGGAGTCTCTCAGGTTTTGGGGCAGCTGTTTCCCCCCACCTCTGCCACAAGCTAGCCTACTCGCTTATTTTCCCCATACTTTCGTATGGAGCTGATATCTTCGTTCCCACTAAAGGACTCCTCCAAATGAAGAATGTTCACTGGCACCGCGTTCAGAGATGGGTTACAAATTGCGTTAGGTCCACCCCTACCCCTATTTTGGCTGCGGAAGCTGCTCTCCCCCTCCTTTTGGTTTTACTTTTACACAAACACTGCATGGCGGCCCTAGGCCTATGCTGCTCTCCCACCACCATCAACCTGGCGGCGGCTCGCCTCCCTCCCACCTTTCCCTCTGCCCTCCCTGATCGTGAAAGGGAGAACTTAAGATCACTCTGCTTCGGTCTCGACCCCAACGTCAGGCCTCTCCTCTGGTCCTCTCCTGAGCCAAAGCCCCCAGTCCGAACTCATCTGCCAATCGATACCCTCGCTGACCTCGTCCTGCCCCTCTTAGGGGACTCTCCTGCGATGCCCCTCTTGGGGGCCTCCTTCCTTCCGGACTTGCCGGACTTTCCCTCCGAAGCCCTCATGAAGGCCTCGTACCGCGTCCCCCAACGGAAGGCTCGCACCATGTTGCCAGACGAGTGGACGGATGATTCCTTAACGCCGGAATTTTACTCTTTCCCCCTCAGTACCACACCGTATCCCTTCATGGGCCTTGGCAAGTTTATGGCCCACCGAATCCATCAGATGTGCGCCCAGAAGAGCTACTTGGCCACCCACCCCTCATGGTCCCAACCTGAACTCTCCCCCCTCTGCACGCTCTGGGGGAAGGAGGACGAGACCTTCAACCACGCCATCCTCCGCTGCAAAGCCAAAGCCGTGGCTAGAGCCCTCCACCTCCAAGATGTGCTCTCTGTCCGGGCTGATTCCCCGCTTTGGTCCTCCGCCCTGTCCCTCCTAGGGCTCGCCTCCTACATCAATGAGACGTGCACCAACTTTCCTTCCACGATGGCCTCGTACGTCGTCTCGTCTTCGAATTCATTGGTTTTTCTGTCAGCACCGGTTGCTAAGGGGTTTCTTTACTTTGCTTTTGGGGTACTTCGTTTGGGCTAACTGAGGGCTGGTTGCTTTATTTGTTTTATACATTTTGGAAGTGTTAGGTCTTCGTCTTAACTTGTGATAAGTTGTTATTTTTCTTGATGGAAATTCCGTTTGTTGGTTACATGTCGAGTACTTGACACAATTAGGGGCAGAATGTTTGAGTTTTTACTTTGTTGTTTTGCGTTTGGGATTAAGATTTTCTTTACGCCATAGCTAGCGCTACATGCGAGTTCTTGTACCTTAACAATGAATACATGAGATAAAAAAAAAAAAAAAGAGAAAAAAAGTGGCCTCTTGGTTGACACGAACCATCTCCTCTACACCTCCGGCAATTGAAATCTCAACACCAGGAGAAATCATTGTCACTTTTCACTACCCGCACTTTGAGTGAGCTGCACCCCCCCGTATGATAGACTCGGGCTTGTGCACCCGTTTCTTAGGTCCCGTCCTATCCTCAATTCTGTTTTTGTTTTGCGTTCTCGCTTAACAGTCGCATGGTCGGCAACACCCTTGTGTCCAAGTTACAGACGGCTGGGATCACGGTTCGCAGTAAGAGATAACCTTTTACCAGGCTACGGTCGATTTCTCTCCTCTCGTCGATTATGTTTCGCTCGAGGCTGTCTAGTCAGACACGCACACGGTTCTGATAGTTGAAACGATACTTGGGTCTACTCCTCCTCCTCTCCTCCTGGTCTCGTCCCGATGCTCGGTTAGAGCTACACTTCTCCTATTGGGCTGGTACCCTACTGCCGCTCGGCCTTGTACCCCCAGCGGCTTTCCACGGTCGCATCCTCGGTTACGCTCTATCGTGGTATTGCACTGCCTCCTCCGTCGATATCAACGCCGGGGGCTTGATGTAATGTCGGTCGCCGATCTTTTTCTATGGTTACTTGAGGCCGCCCCTAGCTAGATGTGTAAATGCTTTATTAGGTTTTCGCTTAGTGGAGTTTTTGTCTTTCCTGAGTGTTTGGGTTTTCTTTTGGAAAACTTTCGTTTGTTCAGGGGAGCTTTCCAAATGGTTTTCTGCGTCTTCCGGATTGCTCGTTGAGAGTACTGTTACTTTGTTGAGGGTGAGATGTGCGGTTGGGCCCACACCACAGGGTCTTAGGGGCGTGGCTTTGATCCCATGAGGGGAGAGATGCCTAGGTTTTTCTTGGCCATAGCTAGCTCTGCATGTCTGGTTTTTTCTGGTAGTTGTACAAATAAAATGCAAAAGTGATATAAAAAAAAAAAGAAAAATGGCCTCTTGGTTGACATGAACCATCTCCTCTACCCCTCCGGCGATTGAAATCTCAACACCATGAGAAATCATCGTGGGCTGGTGCCCTTCGCTCCCCTCTTCTGATGGCCTCGCTGCCTAGCAGGGTGATGCTACTGCCCGCTGGCTTCTCCCTCTGATTCCCTTCTGATGGTTTAGGTGTCTTGGTGCCTTCGTCTAAGGGTTTCATGCTCTCCCCCCTCTTTCCCTGATCTGGCTACGTTGCCCTCGCTTAGCACTTGCACGGTCGGCAACCCTTTCACCTTGTCTTAGGCATAGCGCAGCTTCGGGTTATGGTGAAGTAGTGGCCCCGGTGGGTATGCTCTCTGGTATTGCACTATCTCCTGAGTGCTATGGTCGGTACGGTCGCATTGTCGAAACACTGTGATCCCGTGGTGGTCCTTTGCCTCGTACTTCTCGGTGTTGGGTCTACCCCTCCTGCCTCCCGGCCCGGTCTTGTCCTTCTGCTCGATTACAGCTACATCACGTTCTTTGGCTGGCACCCTACTGCTCTCCTCTCCTGGCTCTGTGCCCTTATGATGGTCTTGACTCTGTCTTCTTCCTAGGGGATTTCAGCCTTCAGCCTCTGTCTCTGTCGAGTAAGGGGGGGAGTCATGCATCCCTTCTGGTCCGGGTTCCGGTGGCCACCTGGTCTCGCTCCTTGCACCCCACGTTTCCATGTGCCGGCTCAGTTATATGGATCGCCCTCTGGTTCTCGCCTCGACACTCCGCTTCTAGGCTATATACTCGCGCCACTACGGCCCCTGTGTCATGATCGTTGTGGGTTGGTTCATCCGCACTTTTGTCTTTAGCGTTGGGATTTCAAGACGGGCTTGAAGTTTTCTTTGTGTGTCTCATAGGTTTCTCACGGTCGCTTTGGAGCTTTTCTTTGGGGTTGACATCTGTGGAGGTTTTTGATTTGATATTTTCAGGCCTTTATTGCTCTCGTAGTTTTTACCAGTAGTACTGGGCTTTCGCTTTCTATCTCTATTCAAAGTAGTTTAGGTTGGTTGGGCAGGGTGGGCATGGTCCGATAGTTTTAGTGAGGGGGATGGGGGAAGGACTGTAGTTGGAGGTTTTTTGTCTACCTCGGCGAGGAGCTGGAAGCGACTTTGTATCTAGATAGCTGCCAGCTTAGCCAACAAATACAAACTGGAGATAAAAAAAAAAAAAGGAAAACCAAAAAAGTGGCCTCTTGGTTGAGCACGAACCATCTTCCTTATACCTCCGGCGATGGAAATCTCAACACCACGAGAAATCATCGTCACCATCCAGCACCCGTACTCTCAGTGAGCTGCACCTCCCATTGATGGCCTCGTACTTGGGCACCTGTTTCCGAGGGCCTGTCCCATCATCCTTTTAGCTTTTCTTTTGTGGTTTCAATTAACATTTGCACGGTCGGCAACACCCTCGCATCCATGTTACAGACAGCTGGGATCACGGTTCACAGTAAGAGAAAAACTATCACCAGGCTGCGGTCGATTTCTCTGCTCACTTCGATTATGTTTCGCTCGAGGCTGCCTAGTCAGACACGCACAGGTTTCCGATAGTTCCTTCAATACTTCGGTCTACCCCTCCTCTCCTCCGCTCGGTTTCGTCCCGTGGCTCGGTAACAGCCAACACCCCCCACCCGCTAACGGCTCACCCTCTTACCGAGGTACCTCTCATAGCTGGCATCCTTACTGCCAACGGTACCACCCATCCCTCCGGGGGGGCTCAGTCGCACCTCTTCGTTAGGCTCGGTCATGGTATTGGACTGCCTCCTTGGACGATATCAACGCCTTGGATTACAGAGTAATGTGACGGATTTGCTTGGTGTTATTGTATACTGTCCCCTGGTTCTGTGTGCTGTCCCTTTACGCTCAACTTTCAAACTCGGGTTTCTGTTAGAGCACTCGGGATATAAACAGTGTTTCATTCGTACTTTGTATTACAGGGGAGGAGTTTTCGGGTCTAGTGTTCCTGGTGTCTCCTTCCTGTCGTGTCGGTGATTTTCTTCTGTTGTCTACCTTGCCGATATGGGTGTTTTGTCTTCGCGGCGGGATCATGAGGTTGGTTCCATACTAGAAGGACCTGGGATGATGGTTTTTTCCGCTTGTCCGAGGAGGATTTCTTTAAACAGAGCGTTTTTCTTTACCTTAGCTAGCGCAGCACGTAGTCTTTGTACCCTAGATAGTTGAAATCGAAGAACCTGATACAAAAAAAGAAAAAAAAAGAAAGTAGCCTGTTGGTTAAGCAAGCTTCTCGCCCTCTACTTTCCCCCCCCTACATTTCGAAACTGTTCTACAAACCCAGGTGCTTCCAGGAAACTCCTTAGCGAACACTCACCCAACTCCGTCCCATGTCGGCAATCACACCTATCCCATGAGGCAACCAAGGGCTGGCAGCTGCCATCTCTCGAGCCTCCACCCCTCACCAGAGTTCTGTCCCCCCGTCCCCCTCGCCCGTCACCAGGCCTTCCCCACCCCTAGCCTTCCTAGCGGAAATCTTTTCGCAAAAAAGAGATGAGCTAGGCCTTTCCCCTAATCTAGGCCAAAACCTCTCCCATTCCGACCTCCAGACAGTGACCCCCGCTGAGGGTTTTATCCTTTCCGTCCTATGCTCGACTCTCTCCGGCATTCTGGCAATCACCTCCCAATTCGACATTATCACAATACCAGTGGACGACCGCAGAAACGACGATGGTGAGCTCCGCACACGAGTGCACGACCTCTCCTCACACATCGCTAATTCCTCCATCACACCAGAACCTCTGGCCGGCATAAACGCCTCTCTGCGTGACCTCTCAGAAAGGGTCTTGGCCCCCACCCCGGCCCCACCCCCGGCCAAGGGAACACAGCCTCCTCGTCCAACCCGACACCCTGGTCCATGTGGCCCCCCACTACAGTACGAACCCCTCACACACTCACCCAACCCCAGTTGACCCATCAGTACACTGCCCCTACTATGACACTAAGCTGAAGAAAATCTTCGGTACCCCCAAGCTCTATGCCTCTGCCTTCCCCAACTCCTGGGAAGCGGAGGGATTCCGCACCGGTCGGTATGCCCTATCCTCCTTCACGGATGCCACCCTGCACCCCGATTACAAACCCAAAAACCAACCCTCCTACGCCCAGGCGGCCGGCTCTAGCGGGACTGGCAAGGGCAATAAGCCCAGACAGAAAAAGGCAACTGAGGTCGCGAGCAATGAACAAAAGGCCCGAAGAGCGCCTTCCCCTCTGCCGTTTGCCTCTAGACGCTTCTACACCCCTCGCTCATCTCCTGCCCCCCATGCCCAAGCTAAACGTATCTCCCGCTCCTTCCCAGACATCGTCACCAGTACCCGCACAGACTCCAACTGCCTCCTACCCAAAGGCTTCTTCGCAAAGGTCAACGACCGTGGCGTGGTCTCACTCACCTACACGGACCCACACACATCCGCTTCTTGCTATGCCCCCTACTTTGAAGTCCTCACCGGCCGACTCAACCAAGCCTTCCCCACCTGGGACAACCCCTGGCTCCCCTTCTGCCTCGCCTCAACTAATGTACAGCTGGTCATACACAGCATCCCTACTGATGAGATCCCCGAAGACGACAAGCGACTCTTTCCCCATATCAAGAAATCTATTAACCGCGCGAAAGAGATCGAGATACGCTCTGCCAGATACCTTAACACTGACCGAGCTTCTCGAACCACAAAGAAGCGCTTTGGGTTGTTCTCTCCGTTAAACCAAGAGATATTTCTGCCCTCACACCCTCAATCTTCCTGTACTCCACATCCCTCAAAGTGGAGAAAGCTATCTCCGCAAACCGCTATACGCAGTGCTCTAACTGCTGCCGCTTCGGCGATGCCGCTCCGCGATGCAAACAGAAGTACCCCTCTTGTCCCCTAAGTGCGCTTCACTACACCCCAGCCGCCCACCGCGGCCAGAACCCAACCTGCCCCAAAGGAGGCAACGAGAGGCCCATTGCCAATTGCTGCCATACCGCACCCCCCCACTGTGCCAACTGTGGGGACGACCACACCGCCTATGCCAAGGACTTCAAGGCCCACCCCATTCCCACCCCCTGCCCTGTGGCACCCCTGGAGTCAATCGGCTCCCCCTCCTCAGACTCGGACAGTGAAGAACCCATGGATGTGGAAGAGGATGGCGGTCAAGTATCCTCTACTCCCCCATCCCATCCAACCCCCTTGCACAACCCTACCACCTCCCGCCCCCTAACGGCCGTTTTGGCAAAACCACAAGACGCCCCAGGCCCTGCTCCCACCGGTCCCCCGGGACTCACCTCCACTCCTGGTAACCGTCGGGGTCGTCCCCGTTCTGATTAAACAACCCACCAACGCTCCTGGAGGGCCGGTCCCCCCACCTCCCATCACACTCGCTCAACACAACAGCCTGGGAATCGGGGATGTGTTTCTCTCTCTGTTTTGGTTCTTCAATGTAGGCCATCCACCGCATTTTGTTTGTTTGCAAGACCCCCCCTCCTCCAAAGGCTCTCTCCCCTCCTGTGATGGGTACAGGTCCTTTGCCCCCCGCTCACCTCTACCCAAGGTAGCCTGTTATGTTTCCATAGAATTTTTGAGGTTCAACAACATTCTTCGTGGTTTTCGCGCAGGACACGATCGACTATATGCCCATCGACATCTACAACCCCAAGGGTTGCTTCGAAACCAATCACGCATACTACTGCTTGGTTAACATCTACTCCCGGGCCAGACACCCACTTCCCCACACAGTTTCACCTGAATGAGCCTTCGCCCACCTTGCCATCCCATGCCAAGTTGGAGGAGATTTCAACATTCAGAGCCCCAGAACCGACCCCCTACGAGTGCCCTCCTCTGAAGAAGCGACGCCGGCCGATCCCTATTTCGATAGGGCCGATGATTTGGAATACACATGTCTTAACACCCCTGGAACCTACACCCGGTACGCCCTCTCCAGATCCTACAGGCCCAGCGTCATAGACCTGGCATTTGCCAACCCCCACATGACCCCCATTGCCCTTAAGTGGGATGCCTTCTCTCTCCCTTCCACAGGCTCAGACGACGTACCAATCACCCTCTCCCTGTCATCCCTCTTTCACCACACCCCCACCCCCCAGCCCAGATGGGACAAGCTGGATTGGCATTTGGTTGAGGAACAACTCAAGGCCTTGCATGTCCCCCCGCCCGCCCCGCCCGCCCCACCCTCTACTTCACAATTCGACTTCGGGTTCTCGTCATCACTCGCATGCCCTCACCTCTAACCTCAGGGCAACCGCCGCCACCTGGCGCCCCTCCACCAGATCCAAACCTTGGTGGTCCCCTCTGCTGACTATCCTCCGCAAAGAATATAACAAGGCCACACGAAAGTCGAGACAAGACCGCTCCACTAGGGCTATGGAAGCTGCCAGACTCTCGGTCACAAACAGTGACTAAGCAAGGCTGACTGGAAGGAGGTTTCACATGACTCACGCTTGTGAGTCATAAGGTTTCGTACTTTCACATGACAATGCAATAGCATGTCATTCTTTTGTTATGATTGGTTCATTGTTTTTGACCTGACTCACGATTGTGGTCATATGATTATGACTTTCGCACATGACTCATAGTTATGAGTCATGGGTTTTACGCATGTGACGCGAGTTGCGCACATCACTTATTTATTATGTTTTGATTGGTTGATTGTTATCGCGCAGTGACTCATGAGAGTTAGCTGATGGATTTCACACTAAAACTTGCTATGAGTCATAGGAGCATGTGCCGCGAAGGATGAGTCATGGGTTATGGGAAGAACGGTTTTAAAAAGAGTACCCTTATGGCCTTTTGCTTGAGACAAGCTTCTCGCCCTCTACTTTCCCCCCATACATTTCGATACTCTTCTACAAACCTGTTTTGCTACCGAGACACACGCCAGCAACCTCCCACCCCTCTCCGTCCTAGGTCGGAAATACCCCCCATCCCCACAGACAATCAAGAACTGGCAGCTGCCATCTCGAGAGTCTCCACTCCGCGGAATACACAAGTACCCCCTCCCACTCGCAAATTCCCAGGCCATCCCCTTCGATAGCCTTCCTCGCTGAGATATTCAGACAAACGAGGAATAACCTCCAACTGCCCACCAACCTAGTCCTTGATCTCACCGACTTCCGCCTCTAATCCATCACCTCTGACGAAGGTTCCATCCTTTCCATCCTCTGCTCGACAGTGTCTGGCATCGTGGATATCATCTCCCAACTCGAGGCCATCACGAAACAGGTCGACGATTTCAGGAATGAGAACGGCGTACTCCGCACATAGGTCCACGACCTCTCCGCCCCTATCACAACCGCCTCCGTCACCCCGGAAGACCTCGCCCAGATTACCTCGGCCCTACGCGACCTGTCACAAAGGGTCTCAGCCCCTACCCCTGCCCCTCCCACTCGCCCCCTGCCCTGGCTAAAAACACTCCGCCCCCCCACCCAACCACCCGCGCTGTCCCACAAGGCCCCACCCTCCAGCAATAACCCTTACACCCTCACCCCCTCACCTTCACCCTTCCGCTGTGGACCCATCAATCCACTGCCCCTACTATGACACACGGTTCGGCAAAATGTTCGACAACCCCGAACTTTACCCTAAAGCCTTCCCCCACACCTGGGAAGCGGATCAATTTCAGGCCGGAGAAAGTGACCTGTCTGCGTTTATGGACGCCACCCTGCACCCTGATTAGAAACCCAAGAACCAACCATCTTACGCCCAGGCAGCCGGCTTCGGCGGTAAAAGCGGAAGCAAAAAAACCAAACGAGCGAAAGTCACAGAGGTTGCGAACAACCAGGACAGGTCCGTAAGGACTCCTGCCCCCCCCTTCCTTTCCCCTCAAGACGGTTCTACCCACCACGCTCTTCCCCTGCCCCCAATGCCCTCTCAAGGCGTATGGCCCGCTCTCTTCCCGATAATGTCGCCAGAAGCCTTGCCGACTCAAACTGCCTCCTCCCCAAGGGCTTCTTCGCCAAGGTCAATGACCGGGGCGCAGTCTCACTCACCTGCACCGACCCGCACATGCCTACTTCTTCCTATGCCTCCTCCTTTGATGTGCTCACAAGGCGCCTCAACCAGGCCTTCCCAACAGGAGACAACCACTAGCTCCTCTTCTGCCTCTCCCCAACTGCTATACAACTGGTCATACACAGCATCCCCACCAATGAGATGCCCGAAGACGACGAACAGCTCTTTCCCAATATCAAATAATGTATTGGTTTCGCGAGAGCGATCAGGATCAAGTCAGCCAGGTACCCTAACCCGGACTGAGCTACTCGAACCGCCAAGGAAGCGCTTTTGGTGGTTGTCTCCGTTGACCCCAGCGAAGTTCCAGCCCTCACCCCCTCTATCTTTCTCTACTCTCACCGCCGCAAGGTGGAGAAAGCTATCTCCACCAACCAGTACACACAATGTACCAACTGCTGCCGTTTCGTCCATGCCGCCCCCAGGTGCAAGCAGGAACACCCATCATGCCCCTTGTGCGCGCTTCACCACACCAAGGCTGCCCACAGGTGCCAGAACCCAAATGCCCCAAAGGGGCCAATGACAGACCCGTCGCCAATTGCTGCCCCACCTCTCCCCCCCACTGCGTCCACTGTGGGGACGACCACACTGCTTACTCCAAGGACGGCAAGGCCGGCTCTATCCCCCCCGCGCGACCAGTACCCCCCGGTAGTCAGTCGGCTCCTCCCCATCCTCGGACAGTCCAGAGTCGATGGATGTGGAAGAAGATGGCGTGCCCGCACCCACTACTCCCCAGACCCATCTGGCCTCGAATCTCGACCCTGCCACCCCCCGCCCTCTAACAGCTATTCCGGCGCCCCCTGTTACTCCAGTTAACCGTCGGGGACCTCCCCGTGATGATTAACACGCAACCCTTCAGCAGAACCAAGGGGCTGGCCCCCCCACCTATGATCACACTCATTCAACACAACAGCCTGGAAAGCTGGGATGTGTTTCTGTCCTTGTTTTCGTCGTTTTCAACACACCACCCTCTGCAGTTGGTTTTTTAACAAGACCCCCGATCCTCCAAAGACTTCTTGCCCTCCTTCAACGGAGACAAATCCTTCGCCCCTCCCTCGCCCCTCAGTAAGGTAGTGTGCTACATGTCCATGGAATTCTTGAAGTTCCACACTATACTTCAAGGGTTCACGCCGGGGGTGAACGACTATATGCACATTGACTTACATACACCTTCAGGCTGCTTCGGCACCAAGTTTCCTTACTTCCGCTTGGCAAATATTTACTCTGGCTCTAGGTACCCACAACCCCACACTGTCAGCCCAGAAAATATTTTTATTGCCCTTGACGTCCCCTATCTGGCGGTGGGTGACTTCAACATCCCCAGCCCCCGCACTGAGTCCCTTCCCCTCGCCTCCACTCAAGAAGCCTCCATAGCAGACACCTACTTTGATAGAGCCGACGATGTGGGCTTTGCATGCATCAATACCCCGGGGGAGTACACCCGGGACCCCCTCTCTGGCCCCCACAGGCCCAGCATCATCGACCTGGCCTTCGCCAACCCCCTGATAACCCTCTTCGTACATGATTGGAACACCTCCTCCCTCCCCTCAACCGGCTCGGACAACGTCCCCTTCACGATTTCCCTTTCGTCCCCCCTCCAGCAAATCCCATCTCCCCAAGACTAATGGGACCATTTGGACTGGACGTCCCTAGAGGAATGCCTCAAAGGGTTCCCGGTCCCTCCCCCTCCCCCCCACCCTTCCACCCGTCAATTCGATGCCTGGTTCTCAGCTTCCCTCTCCCTCCAAACCAGTACCCTCAGAACGGCAGCCCCCACATCACGCCCCTCGGCCAAGTCTAAGCGATGGTGGACCCCTATCCTCACGACCCTCCGAAAAGAATACAACAAAGCCACGAGAAAAGCTAAAAGCCTCCAAAAAGTACAAGCCAGGGAAACGGACAGACACTCTAGGAATTGCTACTTCAATGCCCTCAAATGTGCTAAGTTATCGTATTGGGCCGACTTTCTCGCCAAAACCACCCCCAACAATATCTGGACAGCCAAGAAGCTAGTGGCCCCATGAGAGGCAACCCGATTCCCCTCCCTCCCAAACGCGAACGACCCCACCTCCATCAATGATGCCCTCCTCGCCCACTTCTTCCCACCAAGAGCAGAACTCCCACCCAGGGGGAGGCTCTTCCCCATACCTGACACACCTCCCCTCACCCGGGAGGAAATCTCTCTCGCCCTCGCCAAGTACTCTCCCTCCTCAGCCCCCGGCCAGGACAAAATCCCCTACTCTGTCAGGAAGAACGTCCACAAACGCTGCCCCGACATATTCTTAGACCTCCTAAACCCCATGCTGACGTATGGATACTATCCCCACTCCCTAAAAATGGCCAATGGTGTCGTCCTGGACAAACCTGGAAAGGTCTCCTACGAGTCCCCAGCATCATTTCGCATCATTGTACTACTGAAAACTATCTACAAGCTCCTAGAAAGGATCATGGCGGCCAGCCTTTTCTCACTAGCCAGAGCATCTGGCCTACTTCACCCCAACCAGTTTGGATTGGTTCCAGACTTATGCAGCTTCTACGCCTGCGCCATCCTAATCCACGAAGTCAAAAGCCTCCAACGCACCCATCGTATGGTGTCCTCTCTCTTCCTCGATATCAAAGCCAGCTTTGACAACGTCGACGCACTAACTCTCCGCAAACGCCTTCTGGACAAAAGCACCCCCAGATACATGGTCGACTGGGTCTCCTCCTTCCTGATGGAACCAAGATGCACACTGGTATAACAAGGCTCCCCCAAGACTCCTGCCCCAGTCACAGTGGGGACCCCACAAGGATCCCCCATCCCCCCCCTGCTCTTTCGTATATACGTGGCACCCCTTCACACTGACATAAAAGGAGGCCTTATGCTCTCCTGTGTCGACAACTTCGCCCTCAAAGTCTCCTCCTCCTTCTACCGGTCTAACGTACCCCACCTACAAAGCCTGTTTGCATCACTCTCCGAACGCGCCGCCGCGTTAGGTGTCTCCTTCTCCATCCCGCAAACGGAACTCATTCACTGGCGGACCCTGAGCCAAATGGGTACCACCTGATCCAACCATCCTGTCACCCATAACGACCAGATCTTCCGCCCCTCCGAAGTGGTGAGGTGGCTCGGCTATATGTTTTCCCCTCCCCTCAACTCCATCCACCACTTTGAGAGACGCCTGGGCCTTGCCAATGCTGCCTTCACCTTCCTGAGAACGGTCGCCTCCCCCTGGGCGGGAGTCTGCCCGTGTCTCACAAACTGCCTCGCCATGGGGCTAATACTCCCAATCCTCACCTACGGGGCAGACTTTCTCGTCCCAAACACGGGCTCGACCAGCCGCATGAACTCCTTCTGGCACAGAGTCCAGAGAAGGACCACCAACTGCTTTTTTGCCACCCCCATCCCTATACTAGCCATGGAGGCCTGCCTCCCCCTCTTGGCCCCTATTGTAGGCATAAGAGATGGCCCGCGGCTCTCATGCTCTGCTGTTCACCCCCTTCCCTGAACCTAGCGGCAGCCCGCCTCCCCCCCACGTTTCTCTCTCTTTCTAACTTCAGCGCCCCCGACTCATGCCGATCATTAATGTTCGGCGTGGCCCCAATGTCCCGTCCCCTCAACTGGAAGACCCCGGTGCCCTCCCCGCCCACAGGGAGACACCTCCCAATCGATGACCGCACTCATATAGCTTTCCCCCTCCTGCACAGCCTTTCACGGTTCCCTCACATTGGAACGGCCGCCCTCCCCCCGACAGAGGACAAACCACCCCCGACCATCATGGCTCGAACCTACACCACTCTTAAGGATAGGTCCTTAGCGCTTCTCCTACGAGACTGGGAGTCCCTCCCAGCGCCACCCTACTCCACGTACCCTGCCGCCGCGACCCCCCACCAGTTCTTAGAACTTGACAAGTTCACCGCTAGCCACATACATCAAATGCGTGCTGGAAAGAGCTACCTCCTAGCCCACCCTACCTGGTGCGACGACCCAGAACGCCCCTCCACCTGCCCCCGGTGTCGAGAAGCCCCAGAATCCTTCCAACATGCTATCCTCCCTTGCCCAGCCAGGGCTGAAGCCAGACACTGCCATCTAAGTGCGGTCGAAAGCCTCTCGCCCGAGAGCCCAATTTGGAACCACCCGCCCTCTCTTTCAGCCCTCTGGCGCTTCATCTTAGACACTCAAACTGGGTATCCACCTATCGACGCCCCCCCCCTTAAAAACCACCCCGCCCATATGCCCAACCTCGCGTGTACGCCCCCCCCCTCCCACCACCACCCTAGGACCAACATTTCGCAGTTGTAGTTTTTTTCTTGGTTTAATTCTTACGACTCGTGAAGTATGTTGGATATTCCCTATATTGGTATGTTTTTGTCAGAAGAGGCCGATGGTTTTTGGCTTCCCGACTTAGTACAAGCAGAGCGTGGGAAATGGTTTCTTTCGTTGTTTGTTTTTGCTTTATAGATTTTGTCTTTTCTATAGACACCGCTATATGAAGCTTTTTGTACCTTAAAACAATAAACGCATGATATAAAAAAAAAAACAAAAACAAAAAAGGCCTCTTGGTTGAGACAGTGCTACAACTGCCCGAAGTTCGGGCATCTAAAACCCCTTTGCAAAGAATCTACTGTCTGCCAGCTCTGTGGTGGTCCTCACTTGAAGGCGGACCACCCTTGCTCCAACCCCACTTGCCCCAAGGAAGGGAATATCCGGCACGTCCTCGGGTACTGAATAGCCTCTCCGGCCAGGTGCCCCAACTGCCATGGCCCTCACTCCGCCAGGGACAGAGACTGCCCCGAACGCCGCCCTGCGAACCCCACTCCGATGCCTCTGCCGGTCGACCTCGACGCCATGGTCATATCTGGCTCTTTCCTCCCTCCTCCCCCAGCTCCGGTCCCTTGCACCCCTGAGCCTCGCCCCACCCCGTCCGGCCTAGACCCCCTGGTCACCCCAAGCCCAGTTCCCTTCAATCTGCCCAATCGCCCCTCCTCAAGGTCTAGCCGCCCACTCCCCGATGTGGACCCAAGCCCCTCCCCTGCCACTAGAGACACGTCGGCCTCGCACCTGTAGATGTCTCTCGACCCTTCCGATCATCTGAGGGGGCCGGCCCCCCTCCGTTCTTTTTATCTGGTTCAACACAAGTGCCTAGAGAGCTGGAATGTGTTTCTTTCATTATTTAATTCTTTTAGTGAGCTTTCTAACTACCCATCTGTTGTGGCCCTTCAAGACCCTCCTTGTTGGAGAAGTCAGCTTCCTAATTTTCAAGGTTTTGAGAGTTTCTTTCCTGCTTCTTCCTCCCCCAAACCCAAGGTGGCCTTTTACGTTTCATTGGCTTTTCAGAAAGAGGTCTCTGTCCTCCCCAACTTGACGGGGAGGTCGGATGTGTTTTCACTTGAGGTGTACGCAAAAGACCTGTTTGGTGTTGGTTTTCCTTCCTTTACTATTTTGAACTTGTATAATTCCCCGGCAAAAAGGTGGGGGGTGGTGTCTGTCCCGCCCCTTTTGGCCTTCCCGGTTTCTTTGACTCCCCTTCTTGTGGTCGGGGATTTTACCTTGCACCACCCCCTTGCGGATCCTTCTCGCCACCACTCCAGTGAAGAACTGGCCTTATCGTTTCCATACTTTCAGAGAGCTTCTGAACTGGGATGTTCCCTTCTGAACAATCAGGGGGTTTTTACGAGGTTTCCTTTTGGTGGAACTTCCAGGCCCTCTCTTATTGATTTTACCTTTGCTTCTTCTTTGCTGCGCCCTGTTGTTCAAGGCTGGGACACCTCCCTGCCCTCTACTGGTTCAGATCATGTTCCTATTTCTGTTTTTTTGCAGTATCGGAGACTGCATCACCCCCCCCCCAGCTCTCAATTCGCTGCTGACGGATTGGGACGCCCTCTCCCCCTTATTGTCTGACCTCATAGTTCCTCTGCCTCCGGCTAACACTCCTCTTGTCACCCTTGAAGCCTGGTTCGATTGTGCCCTTCGCTTAGTGACTTCCCTCCTTACTAGCCCCTCCCCTCTCTCACGCCCCTCAGCCAGGTCCAAGGCCTTTTGGTCACCCCTCTTGTCTCTCCTCCGTCGGGAATCTCACTCTACCTCTCACAAGGCAAGGGCCTCCCTCTCCCCACAAGATAGGATAACAGCCAAACACTCGAACAATGGGTATTTCAAGGCCATTAAGAGTGCGAAGAACTTCCATTGGAGGTCCCTCCTGGCTGACGCCACCCCTCACTCCATTTGGACGGTCAAGAAGTTCTCCTTAGGCTGGCCTGTCGCTCGCTTCCCATCCTTTCCGGATGCTATCACCCCGTTGGACATTAACTCCTCCCTCCTGACTCATTTTTTTCCGGAATGGCCCGCCCATTCGCTGTCCGCCAACCTCTCTGCTTTCAACGACACCCCCCCCCTGACCCCCGATGAAGTTTCCTCAGCTCTCTCCAGGTGTTCCCCGTCCTCTGCTCCTAGGCCGGACACGCTGCCTTACTCTGTGTGGAAGGCCCTTCACAAGGGCCACCGCCACATCCTTACCTCCCTCCTGGCCCCACTCTTGGTATACAGCCATCATCCCGTCTTCCTCAAGGGTGCCCACGAGGTCGTTCTGGACAAGCCTGGCAAGGCCTCCTACGACTTTCCAGCTTCCTTTCGCATCATTGTCCTGTTAGAAACCATTTCCAAGATCCTCGAAAGAATCGTTGCCTCTCACCTCTCTGCCGTGGCCCGCTTCCTGGGGCTCCTGTCGCCCAACCAGTCTGGCTTTCTTCCCACATTGTGTTCCTTCGATGCCTGCGCCGCGATGGTTCACTCCATCCGCACCCTCCAAAGGTCTCGTAGGAAAGTTTCGTCTTTGTTTTTGGACATCAAGGGCGGTTTTGACAACGTTGATGACTCCATTCTTTGCTCCCTCCTTCGCAAGAAGGGGGTTAATCGTTACTTAGTTTCTTGAGTTTTTTCCTTTCTGAATGACAGGAGGCGTTGTTTGTTGTTTCAGGGTTCTCCCAAGGTTTATTCTTCTGTGACTGGGGGAACCCCGCAAGGGTCCCCTATGGCTCCTTTGCTGTTTGTGATTTATGTTGCTTGCTTACATGTTGAGTTCCCCAAGGGGATAATTTTGTCTTATGTTGATGATTTTTCTATAACTGTTGCTTCTTCTTCCTACCATACCAATGTTAGGCTACTTCAGAGAACCTTCGGGACTATGAAGGCCAAGGCCATGGCTGTCAAGGTCGGTTTCTCCATACCCAAGACAGAACTCATTCACTGGCGCACCCCAAAGCAGTTGGACCTGCCGGGTGACCCTACGCCTCCTCCAATCGCCCTGGATGGCCTGGTTTACTTCCCCGCCGAACAGCTTCGCTGGCTGGGTTATTCATTTCTCCCTAATGTTTCATCCACCGCTCATTTTTCCAGATAGCTCACCCTCTCCCAGTCCGCCTTCACGGCGGTCAGGAGGCTCTCAGGGTTTGGAGCTGGGGTCTCCACCCACCTCTGCCACAAGTTTGCCTACTCGCTCATTTTCCACATACTTTCATATGGAGTTCATCTTTTTGTTCCTACCAAAGGACTCCTCCCCATGATGAATGTTCATTGGCATCACGTGCAGAGATGGGTCACGAATTGTTTTAGGTCCACTCCTACCTGCATACTGGCTGCGGAAGGTGCGCTCCCCCCCCTATCAGTTTTACTTCCACATAAAAGTCGCATGGCAGCCTTGCCCCTATGCTGCTCCCCGACCACCATCAACCCAGTGGTAGCCCGCCTGCCTCCCACTTTTCCCTCAGCACTCCCTGATCGGGAGAAGGAGAACTTTAGATCACTCTGCGTCGGTCACGAGCCCAATGTCAGGCTTCTCTGGACTGCCCCCGAGCCGAAGCTCCCAGTCAGAACTCATCTACCCGTCGACGTCCTCGCTCACCTCGTCCTCCCCCTTCTAGGTGACTCCCCCACGGTACCCCTCCTAGGAGTCTCTCTCCTGCCGGACCTGCTGGACCTCTCCTGCGAAGCCCTCATTAGGGCCTCCTACCGCGTCCTTCAACGGAAGGCTCGTACCATGATGCTTGACTCATGAAAGCTTGACGCCCTACTGCCGGAATATTATTCTTTTCCCCTCACTACGACACCACATCCTTTCATGGGCCTGGACAAGTTGATGGCCGGCCGAATCTAGCAAATGCGCGCCCAGAAGAGTTATTTGGCCGCCCACCCCTCCTGGTCCGAGCCTGGCCTCTCTGCCCGCTGCACCTTGTACGGCGAGGAAAACGAGAACTTCAGCCACGCCATCCTTTGCTACGAAGCCAAAGCCGCACCCAGGGCCCTCAACCTCCAAGGTGTGCTCTCTGTTGGGGCTGACTACCCACTTTGGTCCTCCACCCCGTCCCTCCTAGGTCTCGCCTCCTACATTAATGAGACTTGTACCAATTTTCCACCCAAAATGGCCTCTTACGTCATTTCGTCTCCTGTTTCAATGGTTTTTCCGTCGTCCCCGGCTGCTAGGGGATTGTGTGATTTATCTTCTGGTGACTCTGTTTAGGCTAGCCATAGGGCTGGTTGTTTTTACTTGGAAGTTTATTGCTTTTTTCGTGCTAGCTGGAGCTAAGTAGTTATTTTTGAGGTTGGAATTCCGTTTCTTGGTTATATGTCGAGTACTTGACAAAATTTGGGGCAGAATGTTTGAGTTTTTCCTTTGTTGTTTTGTGTTGGGATTAAGGTTTTCTTTACACCATAGCTCGCGCTGCATGCGAGTTCTTGTACCATAACAATGAATACATGAGATAAAAAAAAAAAGAAAAAAAAAAAGGCCTCTTGGTTGACACGAACCATCTCCTCTACACCTCCAGCGATTGCAATCTCAACACCATGAGAAATCATCATCACTTTTCACTTCCCGCACTCTGAGTGAGCTGCACCCGCCGTATGATAGACTCGGACTTGGGTACCCGTCTCTTAAGTCCTGTCCCATCCTCCTCTTCGCTCTTGTTTTGCGTTTTCGCTTAACATTTGCACGGTCGGCAACACCCTCGCGTCCATGTTACAGACGGCCGGGATCAGGGTTCGCAGTAAGAGAAAACTTTTCAGCAGACTACCGTCGATTTCTCTGTTCTCTTCGATTACGTTTCGCACGAGGCTGCCTACTCAGACACGCACACTTTTCCGATAGTTCCTACAATACTTGGGTCTACCCTTCCTCCTCTCCTTTTGGTCTCGTCCCGTTCATCGGTTAGCGCTACTCTTCCCCTCTTTTGGCTGGTACCCTATTACCACTCGGCCTGGTGCCCCCCGCGGCTGTCCACGGTCGCATCCTCGGTTAGGCTCTGTCCTGGTATTGCACCGCCTCCTCGATCGATGTCAATGCCTTGGGCCCGGAGTAATGTCGGTCGCCGACTTGTTTACATTATTTAGACTGCCCCTACGGAGATGTTGTTCTATTCTTTGTTAGGTTTCTATTTAGTGGAGTTTCTGTCTTTCCCGCGTGTGTGGGTTTTCCTTGGTGGTCCTTTTGTTTATTCAGGGGCGCTTTCTGAAGGGTTTTCTGCTTCTTCCTGCTTGCTCGCTGAGGGTATTGTATATTTTTTGAGGGCGAGATGTGCGGTTTGGCCCATACCACAGCGTCTTGGGGGCGTGGCTTTGAACCCATGAGGGGAGAGATGCCTAGATTTTTCTTGGCCATAGCTAGCGCTGCATGTCTGGTTTTTCCTAGTAGTTGTACTAATAAAATGCAAAACTGAGATAAAAAGAAAAAAAAGAAAAAGAAAAAGAAAAAAATGGCCTCTTAGTTAATACATGAACCATCTTCCTTACACCTCCGGCGATTAGAACCTGAACACTACGAGAAATCATTGTTAACATCCACCACCCACACTCCCCGTGAACTGCAACTCCCTATGATACACTCGGACTTGAGTACCCATTTCCTAGGGCCTGTCCCATCCTCCTTTTCGCTTTTCTGTTCGGGTTTCCCTTAACATTTGCACGGTCAGCAACACCCTTGCGTCCATGTGACAAATGGCTTGGATCACAGGTCGCAGTAAGAGAAAATCTTTCACCAGGCTACAGTGGATTTCTCTGTTCTCTTCGATTACGTTTCGCTCGAGGCTGGCTAGTTAGACACGCACATGTTTCCAATAGTTGCTACGATTCTTGCGTCTGCCCCTCCTCTCATCCGCTCGGTTTCGTCCCATGGCTCGGTTACAGCCAACACCCTCCACCTGCTAATGGCTCACTCTTTTGCCGAGATACTTCTCACAGCTGGCACGCTTACACCCAATGGTAGCACCCATCCCCGGCGGCGGGCTCATCCGCACCCCTCAGTTACGCTGGGTCATGGTATTGCACTGCCTCCTTCAACGATGTCAACGCCTTGGTTACGGAGTAATTGTGATAGATTTGCTTAGTTTTAGTGTTTACGGTCCCCCTATTCTGTATTCCGTAGTATTAGGCTGAATTTTCATGGTGGGGTTTCTGTTAGAGCTCTCGGGATATCAACCGAGTTTCTTTTGTCACTTTGTTTTAAAAGGGAGGAGTTTTCGGGTCTGGTTTTCCTGTTGTCTCCTCCCGGTCGAGTTGGTGATTTATATCTGTTGTCTGCTTTGCCGATAGGGGTTTTTTGTCTTCGCGGCAGCATTGTGCGGTTGGTTCCATACCAGAGGGACTTGAGATGATAGTTTTTTCCGGTGGTCCGAGCAGGATTTCGTTTGGGGTTTTTCCTTACCATAGCTCACCGCTGGACGTAGTCTTTGTACTCAGAAGTTGATAAATCTAAGCGCATGATATAAAAAAAATGAAAAAAAGTGAACAAAAGCTCTCTTCGTTGACACTAACCATCTCCTCTACACCTTCAGTAATTGAAATCTCAACACCATGAGAAATCATCGTGGGCTGGTCCCCCCCTCTTCCCGCTTCTGATGGCCTTGCTGCCTAGGAGAGGGATGCTCCTGCCCCCTCGCTTCTCCCTCTGATTCCCTTCTGATGGCTTAGGTGTCTGGGTGCCTTCGTCCAGGGGTTTGATGCTCTGTCCCCTCTTTCTCTATACTTGCTTCTTTGCACTCACTTAGCACTTGCACAGTCGGTAACCCCTTCGCCTCGTCTTAGTCATAGCACAGCTTTGGGTTATCGGTGAAGTAGTAGCCCCGGTGGCTCTCCTCTATGGTATTCCACTATCTCCTGAGCGCTACCGTCGGTACGGTCGCATTGTCGAAAACTGGGATCCCTTGGTGGTCCTTTGCCTCGTACTTCTCGGTGTTGGGTCTACCCCTCCTTCCTTGCCACCTGGTCCCGTCCCATTGCTCGGTTACAGATACATCACGTTCTTTGGCTAGCACCCTACTACTCTCCTCTCCTAGCTCTGTACCCTTATGATGATCTTGACTCTGTCTTGTTCCTAAGGGATTTCAGCCTTCCGCCTCTGTCTCCGCCCCGTCAGGGAGGGGGTCATGCATCCTTTCTGGTCCGGGTTCCGGTGGCCACTGAGTCTCACTCCTGGCGCAACACGTCTCCTTGCGCCGGCTGAGTTATATGGATCTCCCTCTGGTACTCCCCTCGACTCTTCGCTTCTGGGCTATATGCTCCGGCCACTACGGCCATCGTGTTATGATCGTTGTGGGTTGGTTCATCCGCCCTTTTGTCTTTGGGGTTGGGATTTCTACCCAGGCTTGAAGTTTTCTTTGTTTGGCTCATAGGTTTCTCACTGTCGCTTTGGGGCTTTTCGTTGGGGTTGACGTCTGTGGTGGTTTTCTGGTTTGATGATTTAAGGCCTTTGTTTCTCTTGTAGTTTTTACCAGTAGTACCGGGCTTTCGCTTTCTACCTCTATTCAAAGTTGTTTAGGTTGGTCCGGCAGGGTCAGATGCTTTTAGCGAGGCGCATGGGGGATGGACTGTAGTTGGTAGTTTTTTGTCTACATTGGCGAGGAGCTGGAAGCGACTTTGTACCTAGATAGCTGCCGTCTTAGCAAACCAATACAAACTAGAGGTAAAAAAGTAAAAAAAAAAAAGAAAAAAAAAGTGCCCTCTTGGTTGAGAGTTCTTCACCCAATCATCTAAGTTAATTTCTTACAATATACTTTTAGACTTTACACTTTGCACTACGGGGCCGAGAGCATAGTGTCTCTCACGAGCTTAGCGACATATACTAAGAGACAGGAGTCTTTATACTCAGCTGTCGTTATTGTACGAACGGAAGATAGTGTGATCACTATCAAGAAGGAGGTTACCTGCTGCAAGTATTGCCCGAAGGGAAGTGGATTGTAACATTTGATTGCGTCAAACACAGCAGCACTTAACCAGAAAATAGACATGATGGATACCCCACAAGATAACTACAATATCGAAGTAGCTCTATTCGACACTACTCCATTAGGAGAAGCACTTGACCAGACGATAGGAGAATCAAGGGCAACGAGCCCAGAAACACTAGAACCAGTATCCCCAGCCGGATCAGAAGTCAGTATGCTACCCATTGGCATAAGGACAAACACAATGTCGCTAGCAACAGGAGCGGTGATAACGACAGTAGGAGAGATGACAGAAACAGGGAATTCTGGTACTCAAGTACCAGAACTCAGCCCAGACCAGTTACAGCAAATTATTGCAAACCTCACGGGAGGTAACCGAAGACCCAAAATAAAAGAAACAGAAAGGTTCTCCTGTGATCGGCCCAAATTACGAGGATGGCTGGCGCAGCTCAAGGTTTATTTCACAGCTGTGGGATGGACTGAGGGCCATCACACCGATAGAATACTCTACACATCAAGCCTTCTAAGGGAAGATGCAGGAGCATGGATGACACCATATGCAGAAGGACAAAGTTCTCACGAATGGGAAACATGGGAAGCATTTAAAAAACGAAGTCAAAAATCAATTCGGGGCTATCGACCCGATGGGGGAAGCAAGACTCAAAATACGAAAGTTATGGCAAGGAAACAGAACTATGACGGAATACTGCACTGAATTCCGTCTAGCAGCAACTGAGACGGACCTGGATGATCATACGGGAGGAGAATGCCTACTGGCAGGCATGAACACAGCACTCCAAGAAGCATGGGGAGCAGACAGTAGCGACTTCGTCAATACTAAAACATTAGCCAAATGGGCAATCATGAAGGAAACCAAGTTGGCCATGGTTAAACATATACAAAAAAAGGGCACAACAGAAAAGACGACCAGCTTTCCACGAAATTTAAACAGAACCTTCAAACCAACAAACAACCACTCCTCAGAAGGAGAACCAATGGACTTGGATGTGACAAGATGGAGACAAAGACTACACCCCGATGAATTCAGAAGAAGGATAAGAGAGAAGCTATACCTCAAATGTGTGGGGGCAGGATATCAGGCACAAAAATGTGACAGACCAAGGAACGGAAGAAATTATACCATGACACCCAGACAAGGACAATTCCAGAGAAAAGTGAGACCCTGGGTGGCAAGATTGAGCATCAAGGAACTTGAGGTCAAGGAGGATTCCGAACAGTTGGGAAACGACGAATGTCCTCAGTAAAGGATGCTACTAGGGATAGACCAGAACGAAAACGCATCATCATGGAAAACTACTACGCGGTACTCAACTACACGGAATCACTCGAACGGGAAAACGATCATATAATGATCAAAATACAACTACACAGAAAACAAGAGTCAGTTACAATAAACGCGATGATCGATTCAGGTGCCACTGAAGACTTTATCGATGAAGGAATATGTATGAAGCATGGAATCGCGAAAACAAAGGCCAAGAAGAAAAGGGAGATTTACCTAGCGGACGGGAAACCAAGCGCTATGGGTCCAGTTACCCATATGGTGAAAGTACCGATGGACATCAATAGCCATAGAGAATTGGCAACCTTTCAGGTGGCAAATCTCCAAAACTATGAAGTCATCTTAGGAATGCCATAGTTACGAACGCACAATCCCACCATTGCTTGGGATCAGAAGAACATCCCATTCAACAGCGAATGATGTACGACATGGTGTCTCAACAGTTCGCCAGTTGCATATGCAGTACCAGAAGCCGAAGCTCTGGAAGAAAACCTCATCACCAAGTACTCGGAAGTACAGGTTGATAGGAATGAGAGAGTCCAAGGTCAAAGATTATCTCCTCAGGCTAGGATGCCTACGAAAGGATCGAAGGAGACAGCACGATATGACCTGTATGCCAACGAGCAAGTCGGTATACTTGCAGGAGAAGAGAAAACGATCGGAACTGGAATAGTCATCGGGCTACCTCGAAATACGTACCCACACATCGCCCTGCGGAGTGGCTTAGCAGTCAAATATAGTCTCACAACCAACCCAGGGGTAATAGATGCAGACTATAGAGGGGAAGTAAAGGAAGTCCTTGCCAACCAAGGAACCGACCAGTTCCAGGTGGAACAAGGAGATCGGATTGCACAATTGATCATCGAAAAGATCAACATGGAAGAACTACAGGAAGTTCATAAACTCGAAAGGACGGATTGAGGAACTAAAGGATTAGGAAGGACAAAAACTTCTGAAGATACGCAAAAAGACCGAAAACCAATTAGCATCAACGAGATATCAGCAAGAGCATTCGGAAGTTTTTACCGAAGAGGAGACACGACGGGTATCCCAAGATGGGACCCGGTCAACGACGAGATCTATCTGGAAAAGATCAAGATTAGCACCGAATTAGCTATTAAGGAGAAACAGAAGAAGAAGGAAGAAGAAAGACGAACCCTCCAAGAAACGCTACCGAAGGAATACCACGAATATCTCGATGTAATTGAGAAAGGGAAAAAAACGACTTTACCACCACATCGGAAAGGAATCGACTTGCGTCTCGACCTGCAACCAGGAGAGAAGGTACCCGACAAAAAGATCGACCCCCTCAGTTACGACGAAATCCAGGAACTATATAAATATATCAAGCAAGACGAAGCAAGAGGATGGATAAGAGAGGTAAAGGCCGAAAGAGCATCGCCAATTATATTCGTCAAGAAAAAGGACGGGAGACTAAGGCTTTGCGTGGACTCCTGAGGACTTAACGAAGTCACAAAAAAGGATCGATATCCACTACCACTGATAGGCGAAGCTCTGGATAGGCTGAGCATGGCCAAATACTTCATGAAAGTGGATATCAAGGACGTATACCACAATATCAGAATTCAAGGAGACAAACACAAGACAACCTTCAGCAGTAAGCTGGGAACTTATAAATATGTGGTGGTACAATTCAGACTATGCAATGTGCCAGCCGTATTCCCAAAATATATCAACAGGGTGCTCCTGCGATCTATTGACATGTATTGCATAGTATATTTAGATGATATCCTCATATACTCGCACAACCTGGAACAACACCGAAAGGACGTCAAAAACATACTGGAAGCTCTCCGACCATCAGGAATGAAGGTCAAACTATCGAAATGCAAGTTCCACAAAAAGGAAATAGAATACCTGGGATTCGTGGTTAGCTAGAAAGGAGTCAAAGTTGACATTGTTAAGACTCAGGCAATATGGGAATGGCAACCGCCAAAGACAAAGACCGAAATCAAACATTTCCTGGGATTTTGCAACTTCTACCGACAATCCATAAAAGGATTCAGGAGAATAGCAAAACCACTATACGAAAGGACACACAAGAAATACGATCGCAAATGGAAATGGGAAACCGAAGAACAATAGGCCTTCGATGAACTTCGAAAGGCACTTACCACAACTCCAGTTCTGGTACATTTCGACCCGAGCAGACCTATTAATATTGAAACCGATGCTTCAAAATACGTGTGCGCAGGCTTACTTTCACAACAATGCGAAGACGGGAAATGGAGACCAGTAGCATAAAGGTCCAAAGGGATGAAGGACGCTCAACTCAACTATGACGTACACGACAAAGAACTGTTAGCCATAATACAGGCATTCGAAGAATGCAGAAAATATACCAAAGGAAGCCAATATCGCATTCAGGTTTTTACCGAACATAAAAACCTAATAACCATCATGACCACCAAGGTCCTAACCGACAGAAAAGCACGATGGATACAAAGGTTGAGCCAATACAACTTCAGAATCATATATCGACCAGGAAATGAAGGGGGAAAACCAGACGCCCTTACGAGAAGGACAGGAGACATACAAACCTTAAATGAAAAACACTTATCGAAACGAGAAGGAATATTGCTGCCAAAAGAACAATTCTGGGAAGAAGCAGCCATAGAAGAAATAGAACTACTGGAGTTCTATGACAAGGACGAAGGGATGATACAAGAAGCATCAAAAACAGACGGAGAAATCCAGACGATCAAACGAGCTCTTGAAGCGGGAGAAAAGGAGTTGAACGGAGTGGCCTTAGGACTATACCAATGGAAAGACAGATACCTATGGTATCAGGGAAAGATATGGGTTCCCGAGTACGAAAGGATCAGGATAGCTCTCATCTCCAAACACCACGACCAACCCCAAGCAGGGCATGGAGGAACAGCGAAAACCACTGAACTCATCGGAAGATGATACTATTGGCCAAAGATAAAAGAATCAATCAAAAGATATGTCAAGAACTACGAGACATGTTAAAGGACAAAGGTCGTACGACACGCACCCTATGGCCTCCTACAACCAAACGAAACACCAGACAGAAGTTAGAAGTCTATCGCAATGGATTTCATCACGGATATTCCAAAGTCAGAAGGATATAACAGAATACTAGTCGTCTTCGACCGCCAGACCAAAATGTGCCATTTTATTCCATGCAAGAAGGATTTGGACGCACGGAAATTTGCAAATCTATTCATAAAGGAGATAGTCAGGTTACACGGATTACCACGAGATATAATTACGGATAGGGGGACGCTAGTCACGTCAGACGTATGGAAGAAGACGACGGAGGAACTCGGAATCGAACGAAGGTTGAGCACAGCATTCCATCCACAAACGGATGGACAAACCGAAAGGACAAATGCGATATTAGAACAATATCTACGAGCATATATCAACTACCAACAAGACAATTAGCTCGGGTACTTACCACTCGCGGAATTCGGATACAACAATGGTTATCAAGAAACAATCAAGAATACACCATTCTTTGCGAACTACGGAATCAACCCCGAATACGAGATGATAGGTCATCTGATTCAAGGACAAGGAAAGGAGCAAGAAGCAATGACTCAGTTACATGAGTTATTACGAAGCGAGATGGTTGCAGCACAATTACGACAGAAAGAACATTACGATCAACACAGAAAACCTGATCCGAACCTACAATCAGGAGATATGGTATGGCTGCTACCACGCAACAATTAAAACGACACGACCATCAAAAAAGCTGAATTACAAGCAAATCAGATGATTCAAAATTATGAAAAAAATCGGAGCAAGCACTTATAAGCTTGACGTACCAGCGTCAATGACAATACACAACACATTCCACATCGCACTCCTCGAACCTTTCTAAGACAACCGATTTCCCTCTCAAATCCAAGAACCTCCTCCGCCTATTGAGATTGAAGGTGAACAAGAATGCGAACTCGACGAAATCATCGACTCTCAACTCCACTACGGAAAGCTCCAATACAGAGCTAAGTGGAAAGGATATTCAGCAGAACACAACAAAGTCTGGTACCCCTCAGAAAACTTCAACAATGCACAACATACAGTCCAGCACTTCCACCAACGATACCCAGGTAAACCAAGAGTGGGTCGAACTCACACCTGAACAAGGATGGGACGACAACGAGTCCGGCCCAGGGCCATTTCCGCCCACTAGCCCCGGCTACAACCTACCAACGGAGCAGGAACTGGACGAAAGACAAGCAAAGGCGATCGAAACGGCCAAACACAATGGCCATCCATGGACAGCATGTTATGATGATGGGTGCTTTGTGCACCTAAGTGAAAAAGAAGGACAAGGGTGGTACCCAAAAGAACCAAGGAGAAAGGGGAGACCGACGAATGAGGAAGAGGGGTGAATACACTGAGAAGACTGTTTCCGGAACGAATGTCGACCACACAAGAATGGGAAAATTAAAGCGGGATATTACCCAAAAAGAGATGGAAAAAAGGAATGGCTGAACAAGAAAGACGAGAAAACGAGGAAGGCGAGAGAAACTGTGGCGACACAGTTGGCAGGGGAGGGGGGCGAAATGTCCCAAACAGCCACCTTCCCGGACCCGGAAAGCCTGCAAAGGCAAATCAGAAAACTGCTTGACGAAAGAGATCGAATTGGAGAACGACTCAAGGACCAGCCAGCGCTGATTGAAGATCAGCAAATAAAAATATCGGAACAACAAGGAGCCTTGGAGGTGGCCAACCACGCAATGGAAGTTGTACGCAAGAGATGGAGAGACTCTGAAGACATTATTTGGAGGATGAGAAGAGAGGCGAGGCGTTTGGGAAGTCGGGTAACGGACCAAGGACTTTGAGCATCGTGGGACCGATGCTAGGGGGAGAGGGAGCTAATGTCAGAAACGGTGACTAAGCAAGGCAGACTGCAAGGAGGATTCACATGACTCACGCTTGTGAGTCATAAGGTTAAGTACTTTCATATGATAACGCGATAGCATGTCATTCTTTTATTACGATTGGGTTATTGTTTTTGACGTGACTCAGGATTGTGGTCATATGATTATGACTTTCGCACATGACTCATAGTTATGAGTTATGGGTTTTACGCATGTGATGCGAGTTGCACACATGACGTATTTATTGTGTTTTGATTGGTTGATTGTTATCACGCAGTGACTCATGAAAGTCAGCTGATGGATTTCACACTATGACTCGCTATAAGTCATAGGAGCATGTGACGACAAGGATAAGTCATGGGTTGCCGGAAGAACAGGTATAAAAAGAGGACCCTGAGGGCCTCTTGGCTGAGACACAAACCATCTCCTCTACACCTCCGGCGATTGAAATCTCAACACCACGAGAAATCATCATCGGATCCATCCTTTCTCTATCGCACTCTCAGTGAGCTGCACCCCCCCCTGTGATAGATTCGGACTTGGGCACCCATTTCTTAGGGCCTGTCCCATCCCCCTCTCCGCTTTTGTTTCACGTTCTCGCTTAGCATTTGCACGGTCGGCAACACCCTCGCGACCATCTTACAGACGGCTGGGATCACAGTTCGCAGTAAGAGAAAACCTTTCAACAAGCCACGGTCGATTTCTCAACGCTCTTCGATTACGTTTCGCTCGAGGCTGCCTAGTCAGATACACACACGTTTCCGATAGTTCCTACAATACTTGGGTCTACCCCTCCTTTCCTCCGCTCGATTCCGTCCCGTGGCTCAGTTACAGCCAAACATCCTCTCATTAGCTGGCATTCTTATAGCCAACGGGCACCACCCATCCCTGGCGGCGGGCTCGGTCGTACCCCTTGGTTACGCTCCGTCATGGTATTGCACTGCCTCCTTGGGCGATGTTAACGCCTTGGGTTACGGAGTAATTGTGATGGATTTGCTTGGTTTTAGCGTCTACTGTCCCCCTGTTCTGTATTCTGTAGTCTTAGGCTAAAATTTCACGGTTGGGTTTCTGTTAGAGCAGTCGGGATATAAATGGAGTTTCTTTTGTACTTTGTTTTAAAGGGCAGGAGTTTTCGGGTCCGGTTTTCCTGTTGTCTCCAGCCTGTCGTGTTGGTGATTTATTTCTGTTGTCTACTTAGCCGATAGGGGTTTGTTGTCTTCGCGGCGGGATTCTGAGGTTGGTTCCAGACCAGAGGGACTTGGGATGCTGGTTTTTTCCGGTGGTCCGAGGTGGATTTCTTTACACAGGGGGTTTTTCCTTGCCATAGCTTACGGCTGCAAGTAGCCTTTGTACCCCGTAGTTGATAAATCAAAGCGCATGATACAAAAAAAAACAAAAAAAAACAAAATAAGGCCTCTTGTTTGAGACAAGCTTCTCGCCCTCAACTTTCCCCCCCACTACATTTCGATTATTTCCTACAAACGCGTTTTGCTTCCGGGAGATACACCAGCACCCCGCCGCCCCTCTCCGTCCTATGTCGGAAATACCCCCCATCCCCCCAGGCAATCAAGAACTGGCAGCTACCATCTCAAGAGCCTCCACCCCGCGGAATACCCAAATTCCCCCCTCCCCGTCGCCAATTCCCAGGCTATTCGCCCCACTAGCCTGCCTCGCCGAGATTTTCAGACAAACGAGGAATGATCTCCAACCTCCCCCCAACCTAGTCCCTGACCTCACCAACTCCAGCCACCAATCCATCACTCCTGGCGAAGGATCCATCCTTTCCATCCTCTTCTCAACAGTGTCTGGCATCGTGGGTATCACCTCCCAACTTGAGACCATCACGAAACAAGTCGAAGATCTCAGCAATGAGAACGGTGAACTCCGCACACATGTTCATGACTTCTCCTCCGACATTACAAACTCTGCTGTCACCCCGGAAGACCTCGCCCCAATTACCTCTGCCCTACGTGCCCTGTGACATAGGGTCTCGGCCAGCACCCCCGCACCTCCCACTCGACCCCATGCCCCGGCTGAAAACACTCAGCACCCCCAACCAACTACCCGTGCTGTCCCACAAGGCCCGACCCTTCATCATAAACCCCTCATACCCTCACCCCCTCCCCTCCACCCTGCCCCCTTAGACCCCTCAGGCCACTGGCTCTATTGTGACAGACGGCTTGGCAAAATGTTCGGTAACCCTGAGCTCGACGCTAAAGCCTTCTCCCACTCCTGGGAAGCGGATCAATTGTGTGCCGGAGAATCCGACCTGTCCACTTTTACGGACACCACCCTGCACCCGGATTAGAAACCCAAGAAACAACTATCCTACCCTCAGGCAGCCGGCTCCGGTGGTACGAGCGGTAGCAAGAAATTCAAACAAGTGTAAACCACAGATGGTGCGAACATCGAGGACAGGTCCTTAAGAACTACTACCCCCCTTTTCATTTCCCCTCAAGAAAGTTCAACGCACAACATGCTTCCCCTGCACCCCATGCCCTCTCAAGTCGTATCGCCCGCTCTCTTCCCGACATTGTCGCCAGCACCCTGGCCGACTCAAACTGCCTCCTCCCAAAGGGCTTCTTCGCCAAGGTCAAGGACCGGGGCGGCGTCTCACTCACCTGCACTGACCTGCGTACGCCCGCTTCTTCGTATACCCCCTACTTTGATGTAATCACAAGGCGCCTCAACCACGCCTTCCCCACAAGAGACAACTCCTGGCTGCCCTTCTGCCTCGCCCCGAGCGCTATACAGCTGGTCATACACAGCATCCCCCCCGATGAGATGCCCGAAGACGAAGAACAGCTCTTTCCCAATCTCAAAAAATCTCTTGAGTTCGCGAAAAGCGATCCAGATCAAGTCGGCCAGGTACCTTAACCCTGACCGAGCTGCGTGAACTGCCAAAGAAGGGCTTTCGGTAGTTGTCTCCGTTGACCCCAGCGACGTTCCAGCCCTCAGCCCCTCTATCTTCCTCTACTCCAATGGCCGCAAGGTGGAGAAAGCTATCTCCGCCAACCAGTACACGCAATGTACCAACTGCTGCCGGATCGGCCACGCTACTGCCCGATGCAAGCAGAATCACCCATCATGCCTCTTGTGCGCGCTTCACCATACCAAGGCTGCTCAAAAGTGCCAGAACCCCACTTGCCCCAAAGGGGGCACTGACAGACCAGTCGCCAATTGCTGCCCCACCTCTCCCCCCCACTGCGCCAACTGTGGGGACGACCACACTGGTTACTCCAAGGACTGCAAGGCCAGTCCTATCCCCCCGCTCGACCAGGACCCACTTCGGAGGCAGTCGGCTCCGCCTCATCCTCGGACAGTCAACAGTCCATGGATGTTGAAGAAGAAGGCATGCCTGCACCCACTACTGCCCAGACCCATCCAGCCTCGAATCTCCACCCTACCACCCCCGCCCTCTAATAGCCATTCCGGTGCCACCAACAAGCACGGCGGGCCCTGCTCCCCCAGGCCCCCCCATGCCCCCCGTTAGTCCAGTCAACCGTTGGGTCATCCCCGTCATGATTAACACGCAACCCTTTAGCAGAACCGAGGGGCTGGTCCCCCCACCTATGATCACACTCATTCAACACAATAGCCTGGGAAGCTGGGATGTGTTTCTTCCCTTGTTTTCGTCGTTTTCAACACGCCACCCTCCAAAGTTGGTTTTTTTACAAGACCCCCGGTCCTCCAAAGGGTTCTTGCCCTCCTTCAACGGATACAAATCCTTTGCCCCTCCCTCGCCCCTCCCCAAGGTGGGATGCTACATCTCCATGGAATTCTTGAAATTCCACACCATACTTTCGGGGTTCACGCCGAGCGTGAACGACTATATGCACAATGATATACACACCCCTTCAGGCTACTTCGGCATCAACTTTCATTACTTCCGCTTGGAAAACATATACTCCCGCTCCAGGTACCCACAACCCCACACTGTCCGCCCAGAAAAAATTTTAATTCCACTTTGACGTCCCCTACCTTGTGGTGGGTGACTTCAACATCCACAGCCTCCGCACTGACGCTCTTCACCTCCCCTCTGCTCAAAAAGCCTCCATCATAGACTGCTACTTTGACAGAGTTGACGATCTTGGCTTTGCCTGCATCAATACCCCCGGGGAGTACATCCGATACCCCCTCTCTGGCCCCCACAGGCCCAGCGTCATTGACCTGGCCTTCGCCAACCCCCTTATGACCCACTTCGCACATGATTGGAATGCCTCCTCCGTCCCCTCAACCGCCTCGGAGCACTTCCCCATCTCCATTTCCCTTTCATCCCCCTCCGGCATATCCCACCCCCCCAAGCCAAATGGGACCACTTGGACTGGACGTCCATAGAAGAACGCCTTAAAACATTCCGGGTCCCCCCACCTCCCCCCCACCCTTCCACCCAGCAATTTGATGCCTGGTTCTCAGCTTCCCTTTCTCTCCTAACCATTACCCTCAGAACGGCAGCCCCCACATCACGTCCCTCAGCCAAGTCTAAGCCATGTTGGACTCCTCTCCTCACCACCCTCTGAAAAGGAATAAAACAAAACCACGAGAATGGCAGAGAACCTCCAAAAAGCGCAAGCCAGAGAATCAGCCAGGCTCTCCAGGAATGGGTACTGCAAAGCGATCAAACATGCTATGTCATCATATTGGGCCGACTTTCTCGCCAAAACCACCCCCAACAACATCAGGACAGCAAAGTAGGTGGTGGCCCCAAGACAGGCAAGCAGCTTCCCCTCTCTCCCAAACGCGGACAACCCCACCTCCATCAACAATGCCCTCATCGCCCACTGTTTTCCACCTAGAGCAGAACTCCCGCCTAGGGGGAGGCTCTCCCCTTTACCGGACGCACCTCCCCTGACCCGGGAGGAAATCTCCCTGGCCCTCGCCAAATCCTCACCCTCCTCGGCCTCTGGCCCTGACGAAATCCCCTACTCTGTCTGGAAGAACGTTCACAAACGCTGCCCTGACATAGTCAAAGATCTCATAAACGCCCAGGTGACGTATGGATACCATCCCCCGTTGCTAATAATAGCCAATGGTGTCGTCCTGGACAAACCTGGAAAGGCCTCCTACGACTCCCCAGAATCATTTGGCATCATCGTACTGCTGAAAACTATCTCCAAGATCTTAGAAAGGATCATGGCGGCCCGCCTTTTCTCGCAATCCAGTGCATCTGGCCTACTTCACCCCAACCAGTGTGGATCAGTTCTAGGCATAGGCACCTTCGACGCCTGCGCCACCCTAATCCACGAAGTCAAAACCCTCCAACGGACCCATCGCATAGTGTCCTCTCTCTTCCTTGACATCAAAGCCGGTTTTGACAACGTCGACGCACTCACTCTCCGCAAATGCCTACTTGACCAAAATACCCCCAGATAGATGGTCCACTGGGTCTCCTCCTTCCTGTCGGAGCGGAGATGGACAGTATTATACCAAGGCTCCTCCTAAACCCCCACCCCAGTCCCAGTGGGAACCCCATAAGGATCCCGCATCTCCCCCCTGGTCTTCCTTAAATACGTGGCACCCCTCCACACGGACATAGAAGGAGGCCTTATGCTCTCCTATATCGACGACTTTGCTCTCACAGTCTCCTCCCCCTCCTACCGGTCCAACGTACATCGCTTACAAAGCATGTTTTTATCCCTCTCCGATCCCGCCGCCGCGTTAGGTGTCTCCTTTTCTATCCCGAACACGGAACTCATCACCTGGCGCACCCCGGGCCAAAGGGGTACCACCAGATCCAACCCCCCTGTCACCCTTAACGACCAAATCTTCCGCCCCTACGAAGAGGTAAGGTGGCTCTGCTCTTGGTTTTCCCCTCCCCTTAACTCCACCCACCACTTTGAGAGCCGCCCGGCCCTTGCCAATGGGGCCTTCGCCTTCTTAAGAGGTGTCGGCTCGCCCGGGGCGGGAGTCCGCCCGTTTCTTACACACCGCCTCGCCATAGGACTAATCCTCCCTATCCTCATCTATGGGGCGGACCTTCTGGTCCCAAACGCCTGTGCGACTAGCCGCCTGAACTCCTTCTGGTACAGAGTCCAGAGATGGACCACCAACTGCTTTTTTGCCACCGCCATCCCTATACTAGCTAGGGAGGCCTGCCTCCCCCTCTCGGCCCCTATTGCAGGCATAAGAGAGGCACCGCGGCTCTCTGGCTTGGCTGTTCACCCCCCTTCCTGAACCACGCGGCAGCCCGCCTCCCCCCCACGTTTCCCTCTCTTTCTAGCTTCAGGGCCCCCCACTCATGCCCATCGCGGACGGCCGGCGTGGCCCCAATGTACCGCCCCCTCAACTGGAAGACCCCGGTGCCCTCCCCGCCAACAAGGAGACACCTCCCAATCGACCACCTCGCTCATATAGCTTTTCCCTTTGCGCACAGTTTTTCATGGTTCCCCCAAATCGGTAAGACCGCCCTCCCCCCGACAGAGGACATACTACCCCCGAACATCATGGCTCGAACCTATGCCATTCTTAAGGAAAGGTCCTGAGCGCTCCTCCTGCGAGACTGGGAAAAGTCCCTCCCAGCACCACTCTACTACAGATACCCCGCCTCCGCAACCCCCCACCCTTTCATTGGGCTCGATAAGTTCACCGATAGTGGCATACATCAAATGCGTGCTGGAAAGAGCAACCTCCTAGCCCACCGTACTTGGGCCGACGATCCAGAACGCCCCCCCACCTGCCCCCGGTGTCAATAAGCCCCAAAACCCTTCGACCAGGCTGTCCTCCGCTGCCCTGCCAAGGCCGAAGCCAGACACTGCTATCTAAGTGCGGTCGAAAGCCTCTCGCCCGAGAGCCCAATCTGGAACCACCCGCCCTCCCTCTCAGCCCTCCAGCTTTTCATCTTAGATACTCAAACTGGGTACCCACCTAGCGACGCCCCCCCCCCCTAACCCACTCTGTCCCCTATGCCCAACCTCACGTAGAAGCCCCCCCCCACCACCACCCTACGACCTACATTTCCCAGTTGTAATCTATTTTTGCTTTTGTTTCATTTTTTCCGGCTTGAGAAGTATTTTCGAGTTTCCCTATATTTGTTATGTTTTTGACAGACGAGGCCGGCGGTTTTTAGCTTCCTTACTTAGTACTATCAGAGAGTGGGAAATGGTTTCATTTGTTGTTTGTTTTTGCTATATAGGTTTTGTTTTTTCCATAGCTACCGCTACATGAAGCTTTTTGTACCTTAAAACAATGAACGCATGATATAAAAAAAAAAAAAAAAAAAAAAAGGCCTCTTGGTTAAGAGGTCTTCACGCAATCATCTAAGTTAATTTCCTACAATATACTTTTATACTTTACACTTTCCACTACCGGGCCGAGACCATAGTATCTCTTACGAGCTTAGCGACATATAGTACGAGAGAGGAGTCTGTATACTCAGCTGTCGTTATCGAATGAACCGAAGATAGTGCGATTACTATCAAGAAGGAGGTTACCTATGGCAAGTATTGCCCGAAGGGAAGAGGATTGTAACACTCTCTAAGAATGGATACTTCAAAGCAATCAAGAGGGCCAAAGCATGCTACTGGGTGAACCTCCTTGCAAAACCCACCCCGGACAATATACGGACAGCCAAGAAACTAGTTTCTCCTCGCCCAGTTCCTAGCTTCCCCTCCCTCCCTGACGCTCACAGTCCTGTTTCAATCAACAACGCCCTCCTCGCTCACTTTTTCCCCCCCAAAAAAGAACCTCCGCCCAGAGGGAGACTCTCCCCCCTGCCAGTCACGCCCTCACTCACCCAGAAGGAGATCTCCCTAGCACTGTCCAATTCTGCTTCTTCCTCAGCCCCAGGCCCGGACGAGATCCCCTACTCTGTCTGGAAAAACGTACACAAACGCTACCCTAATATCCTTCTTAACCTCCTGAACCCCCTCCTGATCTATGGCTACCATCCCCCCTCCATCAAGATTGCCAACGGTGTAGTTTTAGATAAACCTGGCAAAGCCTCCTACGACTCACCGGCATCTTTCCGCATAATTGTCCTCTTAAAAACTCTGTCAAAAATCCTAGAAAGGTTTATGGCTACCCGCCTTTTTGCTTTCGCCAGGGCCTCTGGCCTGCTACACTCCAACCAGCGCGGATCTGTCCCACGCCTTGGAACCTTCAATCCCTGCGCCACCCTCCTCCACAAAGTTTAAACCCTCCAACACACTCACCGCAAGGTGTCCTTCTTTTTTTTGGATATCAAAGCCGGCTTCGACAATGTCAATGCCACCACCCTATGCAGCCAA
Organism: Tuber borchii; assembly: GCA_003070745.1. NCBI lineage: Eukaryota > Fungi > Ascomycota > Pezizomycetes > Pezizales > Tuberaceae > Tuber > Tuber borchii. The sequence goes on along the minus strand of NESQ01000313.1, from coordinate 46,209 downwards.
CCTTTAGCGAAAGTACCTCCTCCTTCATGGTCGACTGGGTCTCCTCACTCCTCGCTGAGCGAAGGTGGACCCTGATAAAACAGCGCTCCCCCAAGACTCCCGCCCCTTTTAGAGTTGGGACCCCACAAGGATCTCCCACCTCCCCTCTTCTTTTCCTCATTTACGTATCCCCCCTTCACTACGACCTAAAGGAACGTCTTATGCTTGCCTACGTCGACGACTTCCCCCTAACTATCTCCTCCCCATCCTACAGAACCAATGCCCGCCTCCTGCAAGGCCTCTTCCAGGCACTCTCCAGATGCACTTCGCGCCTCGGGGTCTCCTTCTCTTTTCCAACAACAGAACCAATCCACTTGCACACACATAACCAGAGGCTCTCCTCGCGTTCAAACCAACCTGTCGTCCTCAACAACAAGATCTTCCCCCCCTCCAAAGTCATAAGATGGCTTGGCTACTGGTTCTCCCCCTCCCTGAACACCACCCACCTCTTCGAAAGATGCCTAGCCTTGGCCAACGGGGCCTTTGCCTTCCTGAAGAGTGTCGCCTCCCACGGCGCGGGCGTCTGGCCTTTCCTCACACACAGACTCGCTATGTGACTTCTGCTCCGCATCCTGACCTACAGGGCTAATTTCCTTGTCCCTAGCGCACGCATGACCAGCCGAATGAACACCTTGTGGCACAGAATCCAAAGGTAGACCACAAATTGTTTCTTTTCCACCCCTATCCCGATACTCGCCAGATGAATCCTGCCTCCCCCAACTATGCCCCTACTGCAGACAGAAGAGGCACATCGCCGCCCTCACAATCTGCTGCGCGCCCCCCATCCCTAACCCCGCATCTGCCCGCCTTCCCTCCACATTTCCCACTCTGTCATCATTCAGGGCCCCCGACTCCAACCGGCCACTTACTAAAGGCCTCTGATCTGTTTATTTACCTCTCCACTTGAAGACCCCGGTACCCTCCGCGCCCATGAGAAGGCCCATCCCCATTGACGAACTTGCCCACCTGGCCTTCCCGTTGGCTGATGGGCTCTCGCACTTCCCTCAAGTCTGAAAGGCACCTCCCCCCGCCTGTGAGGACATCCCCCCTCCAGCCCTCATGGCCCGAACCTACGCCACGCTTAGTGGCAAATCTAGAGCCCTGCTCCTCCAAGACTGGAAGTCCTCCGTCACAGCCCCGCTCTACTACCCCTTCCCAGCCTTCTTGACAGCCCACCCCTTCATGGGGCTGGACAAGGTCGCCGCTGGCTGCTTACACCAGATGCGCTCCGGCAAGAGCTACTTGCAAGCCTACGATACCTGGGGCGACGACTCGGACCGCTCAACCACCTGCCCCCAGTGCCAAGAAGCCCCAGTGACCTTCGAGCACGCCATCCTCGACTGCCCCGCCAGGGCTAATGCTAGACGCCGCCACCTAAGTACGATTCATAGCCTCTCGCCCGTGAGCCCAATATGGAACTAGCCCCACTCCTTCTCACCGCTCCGGGGCTTCATCCTAGACACTCATAGGGGCATTCCCCCTGACGGCGGCCCCTCCCCCCCTCAGTAACCAATCCGCCATGAAAAACCCACCTCCCAGACCGTATCCTGCCGCCCCTTCCTTTTTTACCCCCCTATGACCACCATTACGTTTAAAACAGATTTCTTATGTAAGAAGGATTTTTTCAGTATACGGTGGTTTTCCCTATATTTTTTTATGTTTTTGACAGACGAGGCCTTTGGTTTTTGGACCTCTTTACTTAGTACTAGCAAACGTGTGGGAAGTGGTTTTTGTTGTTGTTTGTTTTTGATTTATAGGTTTTGTTTTTTCCATAGCTACTGCTACAGGAACCTTTTTGTACCTTAAAACAATAAACGCATGATACAAAAAAAAAATTGAAAAATGAAGAAAAATGGTCTCTTGGTTGAGCAAGCTTCTCGCCCTCTACTTTGCCCCCCCCTACATTTCGAAACTCTGCTACAAACCCGTTTTGCTTCCGGAACACTCCTTAGCGAATACCCACCCAACTCCATTCCATGTTGGAAATCCCACCCATCCCACCAGGCAACCAAGACCTGGCGGCAGCCATCTCTCGAGCCTCCATCCCTTACAAGACATCTGTCCCCCCGTCCCCCTCGCCCGTCCCCAGGCCTTTCCCACCCCGAGCCTTTCTAGCGGAAATCTTTTCACAAAGAAGAGATGATCTACCCCTCCCCCCCAACCTAGTCCAAAACCTCTCCCACTCCAACCTCTACACAGTAACCCCCGCTGAGGGTTCCATCCTTTCCGTCCTATGCTCGACTGTCTCCGGCATCGTGGCAATCACCTCCCAACTCGAAACTATCACAAAACAAATTGATGACCTCAGAAACGAGAACGGAGAGCTCCGCACACGGGTGGAGGACCTCTTCTCACGGATCGCTAATACCTCCATCACACCAGAAGACCTGGCCCCCTACCACAGCAAAAACCCCTCACACTGTCACCCCCACCCCTCCACCCAACCCCAGTGGACCCATCAATACACAGCCCCTACTATGACACTAAGCTAAAGAAAATGTTGGGTAACCCCGAACTCTATGCCTCAGCCATCCCCCACTCCTGGGAAACGGAGTAATTCCGCACCGGTTAGTATGACCTATCCTGCTTCACGGATGCCACCATGCACCCCGATTACAAACCTCAAAACCAACCCTCCTAGTCCCAGGTTGCCAGCTCCGGCGAGAAGGGCAAAGGCAATAAGCCCAGACAGACAAAGGCAACTCAGGTCGCGAGCAATAAAGACATGACCATAAAAGCCACTCCACCTTAGCCGTTTACCTCCAGAAGCTTCTATGCCCCTTGCTCCTCTCCTGCCCCCCATGCCCAAGCTAAATGTATCTCCCGCTCCTTCCCTGACATCATCGCCAGTACCCTCACAGACTCCAACTGCCTGCTACCCAAAGGCGTCTTCGCCAAGGTCAACGACCGTGGCGCGGTCTCACTCACCTGCACGGACCAGCACAGACCCGCTTCTTTCTATGCCCCCTCCTTTGAGGTTCTCACCCGCCGTCTCAATCAAGCCTTCCCCACCGGGGACAACCCCTGGCTCCTCTTCTGCTTCGCCCCAACCAACGCACAGCTCGTTATACACAGCATCCCCACCAATGAGATGCCAGAAGAGGACTAGCAACTCTTTCCCCACATGAAGAAATCTATTAACCACGCGAAAGAGATTGAGATACGCTCGGCCAGGTACCTTAACAGTGACCGAGCTTCTCAAACCGCCAAAGAAGGGCTTTCGGGGGTTGTCTCTGTTAACCCAAGAGCCGTTACTGCCCTCATGCCCTCAATCTTCCTCTACTCCACACCCCTCAAAGTGGAGAAAGGTATCTCCGCAAACCGCTACACCCAGTGCTCCAACTGCTGCCGCTTCGGCCACACCGCTCCGCGATGCAAACAGAAGCACCCCTCTTGTCCCCTATGTGCGCTTCACCACACCAAAGCTGCCCACTGCTGCCAGAATCCAACCTGGCCCAAAGGAGGCAACGAGAGACCCATTGCCAACTGCTGCCCTACCTCACTCCCCCACTGTGCCAACTGTGGGGACGACCACACCGCCTATGCCAAGGACTACAAGGCCCGCCACATCCCCCCCCTCGCCCTGTAGCACCCCCAGAGTCAATCGGCGCCTCCTCCTCAGACGCGGACAGTGAAGAGCCCATGGATACGGAGGAGGATGGCGGTCAAGCACCCTCTACTCCCCAATCCCATCCAACCCCCTTGCACGACCCTTCCACCCCCCGCCCCCTGACTGCCGTTTTGGCACAACCAACAGACCCCCCGGGCCCTGCTCCCACAGGTCCCCCAGCACCACCTACCACTCCTGCTAACCGTTGGGGTCGTACCTGTAATGATTAAACAACCCACCAACGCTCCTGGCGTGCCGGTCACCCCACCTCCCATCACACTCGCTCAACACAACAGCCTGGGAAGCTGGGATGTGTTTCTCTCCCTTTTTTCGTCCTTCAATGCACGCCATCCGCCGCAATATGTTTTTTTGCAAGACGCCCCCTCCTCCAAAGGCTTTCTCCCCTCCTTTAATGGGTACAGGTCCTTTGCCCCCCTCTTACCCCTACCCAAGGTAGCCTTTTATGTTTCCATCGAATTTTTGAAGTTCAACACAGTTTGGCCTGGTTTTGCGAAGGACGCGAGCGACTATATGCACATCGACATCTACAATCCCAAGGGTTGCTTCGACACCTATCACCCATACTACCGTTTGGTTAACATCCACTCCCGGGCCAGACACCCACGTCCCCACACAGTTTCACCTGAACGTGCCTTCACCCAACTTGATATCCCATGCCTAGTCGTAGGAGATTTCCACATTGACAGCCCCAGAACTGACCCCCTACGAGTACCCTCCTCTGAAGAAGCCAAGTTGGCCAATCCTTATTTGACAGGGCAGACGAGTTGGAATATATCTGCCTTAACACCCCTGGGATCTACACCAGGTACCCTCTCTCTGGTTCCCACAGGCCCAGCGTCATAGACCTGGTATTCGCCAACCCCGACATGGCCCCCATTGCCCTTTCGTGGGATGCCTCCTCTCTCCCTTTCACAGGCTCAGATCACGTACCAATCACCATCTCGCTGTCATCCCCCTCTCATCACACCTCCCTCCCCCAGCCCAGATGTGACGAGCTGGACTGGCCTTCTGTTGAGGAATAACTCAAGGCCTTCCAGGTCCCCCCCCCGCCCCCCGCCCCCCGCCCCCCCACCCCTCTTCTTCGCAGTTCGACTCCTGGTTCTCGTCTTCACTCGCATGTCTCACCTCTATCCTCAGGGCCTCCGCCCCCACCTCGCCCCCCTCCACCAGATCCTAACCCTTGTGGTCCCCCCTGCTAACCTCCCTCCGCAAGGAATACAACAAGGCCACAAGGAAGGCCAGACGACACCGCTCCGCTAGGGCCATGGAAGCGGCCAGGCTCTCCAAGAATTGGTACTTCAAAGCCATTAAGAGGGCCAAAGCAACCTACTGGGCGAACTTCCTCGCAAAAACCAACCCTGACAACATATGGACAGCCAAGAAACTAGTTTCTCCTCACCAAGTTTCAGGCTTCCCCTTCCTCCCTGACGCTCACAATCCTTTCTCAATCAACAACGCCCTTCTTGCTCAATTTTTCCCCCCAATAGACGATCCTCCCTCCAGAGGGAGACACTTCCCCCTACCAGACACGCCCCCACTCACCCAGGAAGAAATCTCCCTGGCACTGTCCAAGTCTTCTCCTTCCTCAGCCCCAGGCCCGGAGGAGATCCCCTACTCTGTCTGGAAAAACGTACATAAACACTGCCCCAGTATCCTTCTTAACCTCCTCAACCCACTCCCAACCTACGGCTACCTTCCTCCCTCCCTCAAGGTTGCCAACAGTGTGGTTTTAGATAAACCTGGCAAAGCCTCCTACGACTCACCAGCATTCTTCCGCATAATTGTCCTCCTAAAAACATTGTCAAAAATCCTAGAAAGGATCATGGCTACCCGCCTTTTTGCTTTCGCCAGGGCCTCTGGCCTGCTAGGCCCCGACCAGTGCGGTTCGGTCCTAGGCCTTGGAACCTTTGATGCCTGTACCACCCTCGTCCACAAAGTTAAAACGCTCCAACGCACCTAGCGCAAGGTGTCCTCCCTTTTTCTGGATATCAAAGCTGGCTTCGACAATGTCAATGCCATCACCCTACGCAGCCAGCTTTTGACCAAAAACACCCCCTCCTACATGGTTGACTGGGTCTCCTGCTTCCTCACTGACCGAAGGTATACCCTGATGTACCAGGGCTCCCCTAAGACACCCGCCCCCGTCACGGTTGGGACCCCACAAGGATGCCATATCTCCCCCCTTCTCTCCCTCTTTTACCTATCCCCCCTCCACTACGAAATAAAGGAAGGTCTTATGCTTGCCTACGTCGACGACTTCGCCCTAACCATCTCCACCCCATCCTACAGAACCAATGTCCGCCGCCTGCAAGGCCTCTTCCAGGCACTCTCCGGACGCGCTTCGCGCCTGGGGGTCTCCTTCTCGGTTCCAAAAACAGAAGTAATCCACTTGCACACTCCGAACCAGAGGGTCTCCTCGCGTTCAAACCAACCTGTCTTCCTCTATGACAAGATCTTCCACCCCTCCTAAGGAGCGGGAGTCCAGCCTTTCCTCACACACAGACTCACCATGGGACTACTGCTCCCCATCCTAACATACGGAGCCGATCTCCTCGTCCCTAGCGCCCGCATGACCAGCCGAATGAACACTTTGTAGCACAGAATCCAAAGGTGGACCACAAACTGTTTCTTCTCCACCCCTATCCCAATACTCGCCAGAGAGTCCTGCCGCCCCCCGCTAGGCCCCTACTGGAGGCACAAGAGGCGCGTCGCCGCCCTCAGAGTCTGCTGCGCACCCCCCATCCATAATCCTGCATCCGCCCACCTCCCCTCCACATTTCCAACTCTGTCATCATTCAGGGACCCCGACTCTAACAGCCCACTTACTATAGGCCTCTCATCTCTTTATTTACCTCTCCAATGGAAGACAGCGGTACCCTCCCCGCCCATGAGAAGGGACATCCCCATCGACGAGCTCGCCCACCTGGCCTTCCCCTTGCCAGACGGGCTCTCGAGCTTCCCTGAAGTCTCAAAGGCACCTCCCACTGCCTTCGAGGACATCCCCCCTCGTACCCTCATAGCCCGAACCTACGCCACGCTTAGAGGCAAGTCTAGAGCCCTGCTCCTCCAAGACTGGGAGTCCTCCCTCCCAGCCCTGCCCTACTACCCCTTTCCAGCCTCCTTGACACCCCATCGTTTCATGGGGCTGGACAAGTTCGCCGCCAGCCGCTTACACCAGATGCGCTCCGGCAAGAGCTACATGCAAGCCCACCACTCCTGGCACCACGGCCCAGAGAGCTCAACGACCTGCCCCCAGTGCCAAGAAGCCCCAGAAACCTTCAAGCATGCCATCCTCTACTGCCCCGCCAAGGCTGATGCTAGACGCCGCCATCTAAGTACGATCGACACCCTCTCGCCGGCGAGCCCACTATGGAACCAGCTCCACTCCCTCTCAGCTCTCCGGCGCATCATCGTAGACACACAGACAGACTTTCCCACCGACGTTGGGCCCTGCCCCCCTCAGTAACCAATCCGTCACAAAAAAACCCACCTCCCGGACCATAGCCTGCCGCCCCTTCCTTCCTACCCCACTATGACCACCTTGATGTTTAAAAATTTCTTATTTAAAGAAGGATTTTTGCAGAGTACGGTAGATTTCCCTATATTTTTATGTTTTTGACAGATGAGGCCAGTGGTTTTTGGGCTTCTTTACTTAGTACTAACAAATGTGTGGGAAAAGGTTTTATTTGTTGTTTGTTTTCGATTTATAGGTTTTTGTTTTTTCCATATCTAGCGCTAGATGAAGCTTTTTATATTATAAAACAATGAATGCATGATATAAAAAAAATAAAAATAAAAATAAAAAAGTGGCGTCTTGGTTGAGCACCAACCATCTGCCCTACACCCGGCGATTGAAATCTCAACACCACGAGAAATCATCGTCAACATCCACCACCCATACCCTTAGTGAGTTGGAACTCCCTATGATGGACTCGGACTTGGGCACCCGTTTCCTAGGGCCGGTCCCATCCTGCTCTGGGCTTTTGTTTTGTGGTTTCTCTTAACATTTGCACGGTTGGCAACACCCTTGCGTCCATTTTACAGACGGCTGGCATCACGGTTCGCAGTAAGAGAAAGATTTTCACCAGACTACGGTCGATTTCTCTGCTCTCTTCGATTACATTTCGTGCGAGGCTGCCTAGTCAGACACGCACACGTTTCCGATTGTTCGTATAATACTTGAGTCTACCCCTCCTCTCCTCCGGTCAGTTTCGTCCCGTCACTCGGTTACAGCAAACAGCCTCCACCCTGTAATGGCTCATTCTTTTGCCCAGGCACTCCTCACAGCTGGTATGCTTACTGCCAACGGTACCACCCCTCCCTGGTGGTGGGCTCAGTCGCACCCCTCGGTTACGCTTGGTCACGGTATTGCACTGCCTCCTTGGAGAATATCAACGCCTTGGGTTACGGAATAATGTGATGGATTTGCTTTGTTTTAGTGTTTACTGTCCCCCTGTTTTGTGTTATATAGTTTCAGGCTGATTTTTCACAGTCAGGCCACTATTAGAGCAGTCGGGATATAAACAGAGTTTCTTTTGTACTTTGTTTTAAGTGGGAGGAGTTTTCGGGTCCGGATTTCCTGTTGTCTCCTACCTGTCGTGTTCGTGATTTTCTTCTGTTGTCTACTTAGCCAATAGGGGTTTTTTGTCTTCGCGGTGGGATCGTGCAGTTGGTTCCATACCAGAGGAACTTGGAATGATGGTTTTTTCCGGTGGTCCGAGGAGGATTTCTTTACACAGAGGGTTTTTCTTTTCTTTAGCTAGTGCTGCACGTAGTCTTCATACCCTAGATAGTTGAAATTGAAGCACATGATACAACAAAAAAAAAAAAAAAAAAATTGGCCTCTTCGTTGAGAGTTGTTCACGCAACTATTGTAGCTATTTTCTATAATATACTTTTAGTATCCTTACACTTTGCACGAACGGGCCAGAGAGCTATAGTGTGTCTCACGAGCTTAGCAATTTATCATACAAGACAGGAGTCTGTATACTCAGCTGTCATTGACTGTACGAATCAAGAAAAGTGTGATCGCTATTGGGAATAGTGGTTACCTGCTGCACGTATCGTCCGCGGAGAAGAGGATTGCAACATTTGATCGCATGAATCATAGCAGTACTTAACCAGAAAACAGACAAGACGGATTCACCACAAGAGAACCATAGCATCCAAGTAGCTGTATTTGACACTACTCCACTAGGAGAAGTACTCATTCAGATATTGGGAGAATCAAGAGCAACGAGCCCAGAGACACAGGAACCAGCATCATCAGCAGGATTAGAAGAAACGACACTATCTGGCAGAACAAGAAAGAACACTATGTCGTTAGCAGAAGGGACAGCGGTCAACACAGCAGGTAAATCGGCAGCCGCAGACAATACCGATACCCAAGTACCAGGACTCACACCAGAACAACTCCAACAAATCCTTGCAAACCTCACAGGAGACACCCGGAGACCAAAGATCACAGAACCAGACAGGTTCAGGGGAGACTGAGCCAACCACCAAGGATGGTTGGCACAACTTAAATTCTACTTTACTCCGGTAGGATGGACGAAGGCCATCATACGGACAGGATTTTATATGCCGCAATTCTCCTGAGCGGAGATGCCGGAGCATGGATGACACCATATGCAGAAGGATGAATTTCCCACGAATGGGAACCATGGGAAGCCTTCGTGGATGAAGTCAGAAATCAATTCGGAGCCATAAACGCTATGTGAGAAGCAAGACTCAAGATATAAAAATTACGACAAGGAAGCAGGTCCATGACCGAATATTGGAACGAATTCCGACAGGCAGCCACAGAGGCAGACTTTGACGACCATACAGTAGGAGAATGCCTACTAGCAGGAATGACCACATCAGTCTAAGAAGCATGGGGAACCGATAGCAGCAACTTCGTTAATATGGAAACACTAGCCAAATAGGCAACCAAACTGGAAACCAAAATGGCTACAGTCAAGCATATTCAGAAAAATGGATCGACAGAGAGGACCGCCAATACTCCACGAAATCCAAACTGGACCTTGAAACTAGCAAGCAGGAATGTTGCTGAAGGAGAGCCCATCGACTGGATCCAACAAGACGGCCATTAACGCTACACACCAACGAGTTCAGAAGGAGAATCTGAGAGAAACTATGTCTCAAATGTGCGGGGACAGGACATCGGGCACAAGGTTGCGACAGACCAAGAGACGGAAGGAATTATGCCACTGGACAGAAACAAGATCAACCCCCGAGAAGAGTAGGACCTTTGACGCCAAAACCAAGTATCAAGGGAATCGAAATCAAGGAAGCATCCGAACAGTCAGGAACCGACGAAAGTCCCCAATAAAGGATGGTACTAGGGACAGCCTAGGATGAAAATCCATCATCATGGAAAATTATTACGCGGCACTCAACTACACAGAATCACTAGAACGGGAAAACGATCATATAATGATCAAGATACAACTACACGGAAGACAAGAATCAGTTACGATAAATGCCATTACTTACTCAGGGGCCACTGAGGATTTCATAGATGAAGGCATATGCAGAAAACACGGAATCATGAAAATGAAGGCCAAGAAGAAACGTGAGATTTAGTTAGATGATAGGAAACCAAGCGCTATAGGTCTAGTCACCAATATGGCGAAAGTAACTATGGATATCAACAGTCATAGGGAATTGGCAACCTTTCAAGTAGCAAATCTTCCAAACCATGTAGTCATCTTAGGAATCCCATAGTTACGAATGAACAATCCCACGATCGATTGGGACCAGAGAAAGATCACATTCAACAGCGAGCGATATACAACATCGTGTCTCAATCGTTCGTCATTTGCTTATGCAGTACCTGAAGATGAAGCCATAGAAGAGAACCTCATGACCAAGTGCTGTGAGGTTGGGACAGGAAGGGACAAGCGAGTCCAAGTACGGAAATTACATTCTGAGGCCAGAGTGCTGACAAGAGAATTGGAAGGAGCAGCAGTACACTACCTGTATGCCAATGAACGAGTATGTATCATCGCAGGAGAACAGAAGACGGTTGGAACTGGAATAGCTATTAGGCTACCTCGTGACACCTACGGGCGCATCACCCTCCTAAGTGCTTAGCAGTCAAGTGCAGACTTACAGTCAACGCAGGGGTGATAGATGCAGATTATACTGGAGAAGTCAAGGTAGTCCTGGTAAAACAGAGAAACGACTGATTCCAAGTTAAACAAGGCGATCAAATGGCACAGTTGATCTTAGAAAAGATCAACACAGAAGGACTACAAGAAGTCCATGAGCAGAGGAAGACCACTCGAGGAAGACAAGGATTTGGAAGTACGAACAAACCAGTAGACAACTAGAAAGACGACCGAACAATCAACATAAGCGACATATCAGCAAGAGCATTTGGAAGCTTCCACAGCAGAGGAGAAACGACAGGCATTCTAAGATGGAACTCCGTCCAAGACGAGATCTATATAGAAACGATCAACAACAGTACCCAACTGGCAATCAAAGATAAACAAAGGTGGAAGGAAGAAGAAAAACCAACCCTCCAAGAAACGATACGAAAGAAATACCATGAATATCTTAATGTATTAGAAAATGGCGAAAAGACAACTCTACCACCATATCAGAAAGGAATAGACCTTGGTATCGACCTGGAACCAGGAGAGGAAGTACCCAACAAGAAGATATATCCACTCAGCTACGACGAAATACAGGAGTTACACAAATACATCAAGCAAAACTAAGCGAGAGGGTGGATAAGAGAGGTGGAAGCCAGAAAAGCGTCGCCTTTCATGTTTGTCAATAAAAAGGACCGAAGTCTGAGACTCTGTGTAGATTACAGAGGCCTTAATGAAGTCACGAAAAAGGACCGATATCTACTACCAGTAATAGGTGAAGCATTGGACAGACTGAGTATGGCCAATTACTTTACCAAGCTAGACATTAAGGATGCCAATCACAAATCAGAATTCGAGAAGGAGACGAACACAAGACCACTTTCAGCAGCAAGCTGGGGACTTACGAATACTTAGTGGTACCATTCGGACTCTGCAATGCACCCGCAGCGTTCCAAAAATGGATCAACAGAGTACTACTACAATACATCGATATGTGTTGTATTGTATATTTGGACGACATCTTGATATACTCGGACAACCTGGAACAACACCAAAAGGACGTCCAAAACATACTGAAAGCCCTGTGGCCATCAGGAATGAAAGTCAAACAGTTGAAATGCGAGTTCCACACAAAGGAAGCAGAATACCTATAATTCGTGGTCAGCCAAGAAGGGATCAAGTTCGACAAAGTCAAAACCCAGGCGATATGGGAATGGAAACCACCGAAAACAAAGACAGAAATCCAACGATTCCTAGGTTTCTGCAACTTTTACTGACGATTTATAAAGGGATTCAGCAGAATAGCAAGACTGCTATACGAACAAACGCAAAATAAATACAACGGCAAATGGAAATGGGAAGCTGAAGAACAAAACACATTTGATGAACTTCGGAAAGCACTCACCTCAACACCAGTACTAGTACATTTCAACCCGTATCGACCAATAAAGATCGAGACTGACGTCTCAAAATATATATATTCAGGCATACTCTCACAACAGTGTGAGGACGGAAAATGGAGACCAGTGGCATACTGATCCAAAGGAATGAAGGATGCCCAACTCAATTACGACGTTCACGACAAGGAAGTATTAGCAATAGTTCAAGAATTCAAAGAATGGAGACAATATACGAAAGGCAGTCGATACCGCATTCAAGTCTGTACCGACCACAAGAACTTGACAACATTTATGACCACGAAATTCTTGACGGATAGGCAAGTACGATGAGTACAGAAAGTACGCAAATACGACTTCAGGATCATCTACCGACCAGGAAAGGAAGGAGGAAAGCCAGAGGCCCTCACAACAAGAACTGGAGTGATACAAACCCTCAAAGAGAAATACATATCAAAAAGAGAGGAGATCCTAATACCCAAGGAACAATACTGGGAGGAAACAGCAATCAAGGAATTGAAACTACCAGAGTTCCAGGACAAGGACGAAGGAACAATACAGGAAGCCTCAAAAATGGACGAGAAGATCCAAAAGATCAAACAAGCTCTAGAAACAGGAGAAAAGGAGTTGAAGGGAGTGGCACTAGGACTATGCCAATAGAAGGACGGATACCTATGGTATCAAGGCAGGATATGGGTCCCTGAAGATGAGGGGAGGAGGACTACTATTATCTCCAAACATGACGATCAACTACAGGCTGGACACGGAGGCATGGCGAAAACTACCGAACTCATTGGAAGACGTTTCTATTAGCCAAAAATAAGGAACACCATCAAAAGATACTTAAAAAACTGCGATACATGTCAAAGAATGAAAGTCGTACGACATGCACATTATGGACTACTACAGTCTAACGAAGCACTCGACCGACAATGGAAGTCGATCGCTATGGATTTCATCACGGAACTTCCAAAATCAGAGGATTATAATATCATATTAGTTGTCATTGATAGTCTGACCAAAATGAATCATTTGATTCCTTGCAAGAAGGACTTGGACGCACAGCAATTCGCAACTCTTTTTAATAAAAGAGATAGTCAGACTACACAGACTACCACGAGAGATCATCACAGATAGAGGGACACTATTCATATCGGAGATATGGAAGAAAACGACAGAGGAACTCGGAATCAAAGGAAGATTAATCACGGCATTCAACCCCCAAACGGATTGATAGACCGAAAGGACAAACATGATATTAGAACCCTATCTTCGAGCATATATCAACTACCAACAACACGATTGGTCCAGATACCTACCACTCGCAGAGTTTGCATACAACAACGGTTATGAGGAGACGATCAAAAAGACACCATTTTCGCAAACTACGGAATCCACCCTGAATATGAGATGATAGGACATCTGATTCAAGGAAATCGAAAGAAACCAGAAGAAATGACTCAATTACATGAGTCATTACGAAGTGAGATGGTTGCAGCACAACTACAACAAAAAGAATACTATGATTTACACAGAAAACCCGATCTGAACCTCAAGTCAGGCGATATGGTATGGTTACTACTTCGAACCATAAAGACCACAAGACCATTGAAGAAATTGGATTACAAAAAAATCAGACCATTCAAGATCTTGGCAAAGGTTGGAACCAGCTCTTATAAACTGGACCTACCGCTCTCTATGGCGATACACAATACATTCCACATCTCACTCCTCGAACCTCACCAAGACAACCGATTTCCTTCTCAATTACATGAACCTTCTCCGCCTATTGAACGTAAAGGCGAACAAGAATACAAACTTGATGAAATCATCGACTCTCAACTCCACTACGGAAAGCTCCAATACAGAGCTAAATGGAACGGATTCTCACCCGAATGGGATAAAGTCTGGTACCGCACCGAAAACTTCAAAACTGCATCCACAGCAGTTGGAAACTTCCACCAAAGCTACCCTCGAAAACCACGAATGGATCGAGGTCAGTCAGTCAACCCCCGTCCCACTTGAAACTCATCAAGGATGGGATGACCAGGGGCAGTCCTACGGGCCAGTCTAGCCCACTAGTCCGGGATATTCAGGGCCTAGCGAGGAAGAACTAGACGAGAGACAGAAGCTGGCAAGGAACAACATGAGACATGCGGAGATGAATTAGATTGGATGTTATGACGACGGATGCTTGGTGCACCTAAGCAAGAAACAAGGACAAGGGTGGTTGCCACAACAACCCAGTTTATATAAAACAGAAAGAAACCCTCCCTACGAAACGTAACCATCACAGGAACAACCCACGGCTCCAAAGAGGGGAAGACCATCCGACCGTGACCACGGCAGGAAGCCATAGGACACATGCTATCAGGATAACTGTCGACCCCACAAGGATGACAAAATCAAGGCTGGGTATTACCCCAGGAAGAAAGGAGGAACAGCACCTTTAGGGGAAGAAGACAGAACCCTGTGGACAGGATTGCTGGGTGAGGGGGTCGAAAAAATGATTGGGAAGTGACGTTGGTAGATGACGAAAGCCTACAATGACAAATTGCGGAACTACTCAAGGAAGGAGACATCCTGAAGGCCACGACACAACTTCAGGATAAGACTATACGCAGTCAACAGAGAAGGATCGCCAAGCAAGAGACTGCTATCGGCGCATGCAGCACGACGATTAATATGTTGGAACGACAACTCTGCAGCGAAGAGTAAAAAACGAACAAGCTGAAAATGGAGATGAGAAGATTTGAAAGGCAATTGCTGGACGGGGAAATTGAGAATCGCGGGACCGATACTAGGGGGAGAGGGAGTTAATGTCACAAACGGTAACTAAGCAAGGCAGATTTTACATGACTCACACTTGTGAGTGATAGGGTTTAGTACCCCCACATGACAATACAATAGCGTGTCATTACTTTATTATGATTGATGTATTGTTTTGACATGACTCACGATTGTGGTCATATGATGATGACTTTCGCACATGACTCATAGTTATGAGTCATGGGTTTCACGCATGTGATGCGAGTTGCGCACATAACTTGTTTATTGTGTTGTCATTGAGTGATTGGTTATTACGCAGTGACTCATAGGAGTCAGCTGAGGGATTTCATGCTATCACTCACTTGAGTCATAGGGGCGCATGACACGAAAGATGAGTTATGGGTTGTGGGAAGAACTGGTATAAGAAGAAGACCCTTATGGCCTCTTGGTTGGGTACGAACCATCTCCTCTACACCTCCGGCGATTGAAATCTCAACATTATGAGAAATCATCGTGGTTTTCTCCTCCCGCACTCTGGGAGAGCTGCACCCCCCCACAATGATAGTTTCGGACTTGGGCACCCGGTTCTTAGGTCCTAGCCTATTCTTCACTTCGCTTTTGTTTTGCATCTCGCTTAACATTTGCACGGTCGGCAACACCCTCGCGTCCATGTTACAGATGGCTGGGATCACGGTTCGCAGTGAGAGAAAAGTTTTCACCAGGCTATGGTCGATTTCTCTGCTCTGTTTGATTTCGTTTCTCTCGAGGCTACCTAGTCAGACACGCACACGATTCCAATAGTTCCTACGATACTTGGGTCGACCCTTCCTCCTCTATTCTTGGTCTGGTCCCGTTGCTCGGTTACAGCTACTCCTCCCCGCTTTTGGCTGGTAGCCTACTACCTCCTGGCCTTGTGCCCCCCGCGGCTGTACACGGTCGCATCCTCGGTTACACTCTGTCATGGTATTGCACGGCCTTCTCGATCGATGTCAATGCCTTGGGCCCGGAATAATGTCGGCCGCCAACTTTACCCTAAGTTACTTAGGCTGCCCCTACGGAGATGTTGTTCTATTCTTTTGTAGGTTTCTATTTAGTGGAGTTTCTGTCTTTCCCGCGTGTGTCGGGGTTTCTTTTGTTTCCTTTTGTTTATTCTAGGGAGCTTTCTGAAGGGTTTTCTGCGTCTTCCTGCTTGCTCGCTAGGAGTACTTGCTACTTGTTTGTGGGTGAGATGTGCGGTTGGGCCCATACCATAGGGCCTTGGAGGCCTGGCTTTGATCCCATGAGGGGAGAGATGCGTACGTTTTTCTTGGCCATAGCTAGCACTGCATGTCTGGTTTTTCCTGGTAGTGGTACGAATAAAATGCAAAACTGAGATAAAAACAAAAATGAAAAAAAAAAAATGAAGTGCCCTCTTGGTTGGCATGAACGATCTCCTCTACACCTCCGGGGATTGAAATCTCAACACCATGAGAAATCATCGTCACATTTCACTACCCACACTCTGAGTGAGCAGCACCCCCCCCCTGACGATAGTTTCGGACTTCGGCACCCATTTCTTAGGACCTAGCCCATTCTTCTCTTCACTCTTGTTTTGCGTTCTCGCTTAACATTTGCACGGTCGGCAACACCATGGCGTCCATGTTACAGACGGCTGTGATCACGGTTCGCAGTAAGAGAAGACTTTTTACCAGGCTGCGGTCGATCTCTCTGTTCTCTTCGATTACGTTTTGCGCGAGGCTGCATAGTCAGACACGCACACGTTTCCAATCGTTCCTACGATACTTGGGTCAACCCTTCCTCCTCTCCTCTTGGTTTCGTCCCATTGCTCGGTTACAGCTACTCTTCCCCTCTTTTTGCCTGGTACCCTACTACTGCTCGGCCTTGTACCCCCCGCGGCTGTCCACGGTTACATCCTCGGTTACGCTCTGTCGTGGTATTGCACCGCCTCCTCCATCGATGTCAATGGCTTTGGCCCGGAGTAATCTCGGTCGCGGACTTCCTACGAAGTTGTTTGGCTGCCCCTATGGAGATCTTGTTCCATTCTTTGGTGGGTTTCTACTTAGGGAGTTTCTGTCTTTCCCGCATGGAGTGGGTTTTCTTTTGTTTCCTTTCGTTTGTTCAGGGGAGCATTAAGAAGGGTTTTCTGCGTCTTCCTCCTTGCTTGCTAGGAGTAATTGCTACTTGTTTGTGAGTGAGATGTGCAGTTGGGCCCGTACTACTGGGCCTTGGGGGCATGGCTTTGATCCCATGAGGGGAGAGATGGGTAGGTTTTTCTTGGCCATAGCTAGGGCTGCATGTCTGGTTTATCCTGGTAGTTGTACGAATATAATGTAAAACTGAGATAAAAAAAAAAGAAAAAAGAAACATGGCCTCTTGGTTGGCACGAAGCATCTCCTCTACACCTTCGGCGATTGAAATCTCAACACCATGGGAAATCATTGTGACTTTTCTCTTCCCTCACTCTGAGTGAGCTGCACCCCCCACCTATGATAGACTCGGACTTGGGCCCCCGTCTCTTAGGTCCTAGCCTATTTTTCACTTCGCTCTTGTTTTGCGTTCTCACTTATCATTTGTACGGTCGGAAACACCCTCGCTTCCATGCTACCGACGGCTTGGATCACGATTCGCAGTAAGAGAAAACCTTTCAACAGGCTACAGTCGATTTCTCTGCTCTCTTCGATTTAGTTTCGCTCGAGGCTGCCTAGTCAGACACGCACACGATTCCGATAGTTCCTACGATACTTAAATCTACCCTTCCTTCTCAGCTCTTGGTCTCGTCCCATTGCTCGGTTACAGCTACTCTTCCCCTCTTTCAGCTGGTACCCTAATACCACTCGGCCTTGAGCCCCCCGCGGCTGTCTACGGTCGCATCCTCGGTTACACTCTGTTGTGATATTGCACCGCCTTCTCGATCGATGTCAATGCCTTGCGCCCAGAGTAATGTCGGCCACTGACTTTCTACGAAGTTTTTTGGCTGCCCCTACAGAGATGTTGTTCTATTCTTTTGTAGGTTTCTACTTAGTGGAGGTTCTGTCTTTCCCGCGTGGTGTGGGCTTTCTGTTGTTTCCTTTCGTTTGTTCAGGGGAGCTTTCTGAAGGGTTTTCTGCATCTTCCTGCTTGCTCGCTAGGAGTACTTGCTACTTCTTTGTGGGTGAGATGTGCGGTTGGGCCCGTACCATAGGGTCTTGGGGGAGTGGCTTTTATACCATGAGGGGAGAGATGGGTAGGTTTTTCTTGGCCATAGCTAGCGCTGCATGTCTGCTTTTTCCTGCTAGTTGTACGAAATAAAATGCAAAACTGAGATAAAAAAAAAAAAAAAAGAAGAAAAAAAATGGCCTCTTGGTTGATTGACACGAACCATCTCTTCTACACCTCCGGCGATTGAAATCTCAACACCTTGACAATTCATCGTCACTTTTCACTACCCGCACTCTGAGTGAACTGCACTCTGCCCCCTATGATAGTTTCGGGCTTGGGCGCCCGTTTCTTACGCCCTAGCCCATTCTTCTCTTCGCTCGTGTTTTACATTCTTGCTTAACATTTGCACGGTCGGCAACACCCTCGTGCCCATATTACAGACGGCTGGGATCACACTTCGCAGTAAGAGAAAACTGTTCACCAGGCTACGGTCGATTTCTCTGCGGTCTTCGATTACGTTTCCCTCCAGGCTTCCAAGTCAGACACGCACACGTTTCCCATAGTGCCTACGATACTTGGGTCTGCCCTTCCGCCTCTTCTTTTGGTTTCGTCCCGTTGCTCCATTACAGCTACTCTTCCCCTCTTTTTGCCTGGTACCCTACTAACGATCGGCCTCGTGCCCCCGCGGCTGTCCACGGTCGCATCCTCGGTTACGCACTGTCGTGGTATTGCACCACCTCCTTGATCGATGTCAATGCCTTGGGCCCAGAGTAATGTCGGTCGCGGACTTCATACGAAGTTATTTGGCAGCCCCTACGGAGATGTTGTTTTATTCTTTTGTAGGTTTCCACTTAGTACAATTTCTGTCTTTCCCGCGTGGTGTGGGTTTTCTTTTGTTTTCCTTTGTTTGTTCTGGGGAGCTTTCTGAAGCGTTTTCTGCGTTTTCCTGCTTGCTCTCTAGGAATACTTGCTACTTGTTTGTGGGTGAGATGTGCGGTTGGGCCCGTACCATAGGGTCTTGGGGGCGTGGCTTTGATCCCATGAGGGGAGAGATGCGTAGGTTTTTCTTGGCCTTTGCTAGGGCTGGATGCCTGGTTTTTCCTGGTAGTTGTACAAATAAAATGCAAAACTGATAAAAAAAACAAAAAAAAAAGAACAAGCATGGCCTCTTGGTTGACACAAGCTTCTTGCCCTCTACTTTCCCCCCCTACCTTTCAATTCTCTCCTACAAACCCGTTTTGCTTCCGGGACACACTCCAGCACCGCCCCCCCCTCTCCGTCCTATGTCGGAAATACCCCCCATCCCCCCAGGCAATGAAGAACTGGCAACTGCCATCTCACGAGCCTCCACCCCACGGAATACTCTAATTGCCCCCTCCCCGTCGCCAATTCCCAGGCCATCCCCCCCGCTAGGCTTCCTTACCGAGATTTTCAGACAAACGCGGAATGATTTCTAACTTCCCCCCAACCTAGTCTCTGCCCTTACCAACTCCACCCTCCAATCTATCTCTCCTGGCGAAGGATCCAGTATTTCCATCCTCTGCTCGACAGTGTCTGGCATCGTGGCTATCACCTCCCAACTCGAGACCATCACGACACAAGTCGACGATCTCAGGAATGAGAACGGCGAACTCCGCACACAGGTCCACGACCTCGCCTCCGACATTACAAACGCTTCTGTCACCCCGGAAGACCTCGCCCCGATTACCTCGGCCCTACGTGTCCTGTCAGATAGAGGCTCTGCCCCCATACCTGCTCGTCCCACTTGACCCCCTGCCCTGGCTAAAAATACTGAGCCCCCCCAACGAACTACCCGCGCTGTCTCACAAGGCCCCACCCTCCAGCATAAACCCCTCACACCCTCACCCCCTCCCCTCCACCCCGCCCCGGTGGACCCCTCAGTCCAGTGCCCCTATTATGACACACGGCTCGGCAACATGTTCGGCAACCCCGAGCTTTACGCTAAAGCCTTCCCCCACTCCTGGGAAGCGGATCAATTTCACGCCGGAGCATACAACCTGTCCACTTTTACGGACATCACCCTGCACCTGGATTACAACCCCAAGAATGAACCATCCTACGCCCAGGCAGCCGGCTCCGGCGGTAAGACTGGTAGGAAGAAGACCAAACGAGCCAAAGCAACAGAGGTTGCGAACAAAGAGGACAGGTCCTTAAGGACTCCTGCCCCCCCACCTTGCTTTCGCCTCAAGACAGTTCTACCCACCACCTTCTTCCCCTGCCCCCCATGCACTCTCAAGTCGTATCGCCTGCTCTCTTCCCAACATTGTCGCCAGCACCCTTGCCGACTCAAACTGCCTCCTCCCCAACGGCTTCTTCACCAAGGTCAACGACCGGGCCGCAGTCTCATTTACCTGCACCGACCTGCTTACGCCCGCTTCTTCCTATGCCCCCTACTTTGATGTACTCACAAGGCGCCTCAACCAGGCCTTCCCCACAGGAGACAACCCCTGGCTGCCCTTCTGCCTCGCCCCGACCGCTAGACAGCTGGTCATACACAGCATCCCCCCCGATGAGATACCCGAAGACGACGAACAGCTCTTTCCCAATCTCAAATAATCTATTAGTTTCGAGAAAGCGATCCAGATCAAGTCGGCCAGGTACCTTAACCCTGACCAAGCTACGTGGACCGCCAAAGAAGCGCTTTTAGTGGTTGTCTCCGTTGACCCCAGCGATGTTCCAGCCCTCACCCCCTCTGTGTTCCTCTACTCCGCCCGCCGCACGGGGGAGAAAGCTATCTCCGCCAACCGCTCCACGCAATGTACCAACTGCTCCCGGTTCGGCAACGCCGCCGCCCGATGAAAGCAGAATCACCCATCATGGCCCTTGTGCGCGCTTTACCATACCAAGGCTGCCCATAGGTGCCAGAACCCCACATGCCCCAAAGGGGGCAATGACAGACCCGTCGCCAATTGCTTCCCCACCTCTCCCCCCCACTGCACCAACTGTGGGGACGACCACACTGCTTACACCAAGGACTGCAAGGGCCGCCCTATCCCCCTCGCTGGACCATTACCCGCTCCGGAGTCAGTCGGCTCCGCCTCATCCTCGGACAGTCAAGAGTCCATGGATGTGGAAGAAGATGGAGTGCCCGTACCCACTACTCCCCAGACCCATCCAACCTGGAATCTCGACCCTGCCACCCCCCGCCCTCTAACAGCCCTTCCAGCGCCACCAACAAGCGCGGCGGGCCCTGGTCCCCCTGGCCCCGCGGTGCCCCCTGTTACTTCAGTCAACCATTGGGGTTGTCCCGGTCATGATTAACACGCAACCCTTGAGCAGAACCTAGAGGCTGGTCCCCCCACCTATGATCACACTCATTCAACCCAATAGCCTGGGAAGCTGGGATGTGTTTCTTTCCTTATTTGCGTCGTTTTCAACACGCCACAGTCCGCAGTTGGTTTGTTTACAAGACCCCCCATCCTCCAAAGGCTTCTTGCACTCCTTCAACGGATACAAATCCTTCGCCCCTCCCTCGCCCCTCCCCAAGGTGGCCTGCTACATCCCCATAGAATTCTTGAAATTCCACACCATACTTCCGAGGTTCACGCCGGGCGTAAACGACTATATGCACATTGATATACACACTCCATCAGGCTGCTTCAGCACCAAGTTTCCTTACTTCCGCTTGGCAAACATATACTCCCTCTCCAGGTACCCACAACCCCACACTGTCAGCTCACAAAAAAAATTTATTCCTCTTAACGTCCCCTACCTTGCGGTGGGTGACTTCAACATCCACAGCCCGGGCACTGAACCCCTGCACTTCCCCTCCGCTCAAGATACCTCCATCGCGGACCCCTACCTTGACAGAGCCGATGATCTCTGCTTTGCCTGCATCAACACCCCTGGGGAGTACACCCGATACCCCCTCTTTGGCCCCTACAGGCCCGGCATCATCGACCTTGCCTTCGCCAACCCCCTATTGACCCCCTTCGCGCATGATTGGAACACCTCCTCCCTCCACTCAACCAGCTCGGACCACGTCCCCATCTCCATTTCCCTTTCGCCCCCCCTCCAGCAGATCCCACCCCCCCCAAGTCAAATGGCAACACTCGGACTGAACGTCCCTAGAAGAACCCCTCAAAACATTCCCGGTCCCCCCACCTGCCCTCCACCATTCCATCCAGCAATTTGATGCCTGGTTCTCAGCTTCCCTCTCCCTCCTACCCACTACCCTCAGAACGGCCGTCCCCATATCACATCCCTCAGCCAAGTCTAAGCCATGGTGGACCCCTCTCCTCACCACCCTCTGAATGGAATAAAACAAAGCCATGAGAAAGGCTAAGAACCTCCGGACAGCGCAAGCCAGAGAAATGGACAGGCACTACAGAAATGCGTACTTCAAAGCCATCAAACACGCTAAGTCATCATATTGGGCTGACATTCTCCCCAAAACCACCCCCAACAACATCTGGACAGCAAAGAAGCAAGTGGCCCCAATACTGGCAACCCAGTTCCCCTCCCTCCCAAACGTGGATGACCCCACCTCCATCAATGATGCCCTCCTCGCCCACTTTTTTCCACCTAGAGCAGATCTCCTGAACCCCCTGCTGCAGTATGGATACCATCCCCCCTCGCTAAAAATAGCCAATAGTGTCGTCCTGGACAAACCTGGAAAGCTCTCCTACGTCTCCCCAGCATCATTTCCCATCATCGTACTGCTGAAAACTATCTCCAGGATACTAGAAAGGATGATGGCGGCCCGCCTTTTCTCGCTATCCAGAGCATCTGGCCTACTTCACACCAACCAGTGTGGATCAGTTCCAGGCCTAGGTACCTTTGACGCCTGCGCCACCCTAATCAACGAAGTCAAAACCATCCAACGCACCCCTGGCATGATATCCTCTCTCTTCCTCGACATCAAAGCCGGCGTTGACAACGTGGACGCACTCACTCTCAACAAAGGGCTCCTTGACAAAAACACCCCCAGATACATGGTCGACTGGGTCTCCTCCTTCCTGTCGGAGCGGAGATGCACCCTAGTATACCAAGGCTCCCCCAAAACTCCCACCCCAGTCCCAGTCCAAACCCCACAAGGATCGCCCATCTCCCTCCTACTCTTCCTTGTATACATGGCACCCCTCCACACGGACATAGAGGGAGGCCTTATGCTCACCTATGTCGATGACTTTGCTCTCGCAGTCTCCTCCCCCTCCTACCGGTCCAACGTACGTCACTTACAAAGCTTGTTTTCATCCCTCTCCCAACCCGCCGCCGCATTAGGTGTCTCCTTTTCCATCCTGAAAATGGAACTCATCCACTGGCGCACCCTGAGCCAAAGGGGTACCAACAGTTCCAAACACCCTGTCACCCTTAACGAACAAATCTTCCGCCCCTCCGAAGAGGTGAGGTGGCTCGGCTATTGGTTTTCCCCTCCCATTAACTCCACCCACCACTTTGAGAGACGCCTGACCCGTGCCAATGCGGCCTTCGCCTTCTTAAGAAGGGTCGCCTCGCCCGGGGCGGGACTCCGTCCGTTTCTCACACACCGCCTCGCCATGTGAGTAATCCTCCCTATCCTCACCTACAGGGCAGACCTTCTCGTCCCGAACACCTGCTCGACCAGCCGCCTGAAGTCCTTCTGTCACAGAGTCCAGAGATGGACCACCAACTGCTTTTTTGCCACCCCCATCCCTATACTAGCCAGGGAGGCCTGCCTCCCCCCTCTCGGCCCCTATTGCAGGCATAAGAGACGCACTGCAGCTCTCAGGCTCTGTTGTTCACCCCCCTCCCTGAACCCCGCGGCAGCCCGCCTCCCCCCCACCTTTCCCTCTCTTTCTAGCTTCAGGGCCCCCGACTCATGCTGATCGCTGACGGGCGGCGTGGTCCCAATGTACCGCCCCCTCAACTGGAAGACCCCGGTGCCCTCCCCACCCACAAGGACACACCTCCCAATCGACGACCTCGCTGATATAGCTTTTCCCCTCGCGCACCGTTTTTCACAGTTCCCCCAAATCGGTAGGACCGCCCTCCCCCGACAGAGGACATACCATTTCCGACCATCATGGCTCGAACCTATGCCATTCTTAAGGAATCGTCCCGAGCGCTCCTCTTGCGAGACTGGGAAGAGTCCCTCCCAGCCCCACCTTACTACATATACCCCGCCTCTGCGACCCCCCACCCATTCATGGGGCTCGCCAAGTTTACCGCTAGTCGCATACATCAAATGTGTGCCAGAAAGAGCTACCTCCTAGCCCACCCTCCTTGGCGCAACGATCCAGAACGCCCCCACACCTGGCCCCGGTGTCAGGAAGCCCCAGAAGCCTTCGACCACGCCGTCCTCTGCTGCCCTACCAGGGCCGAAGCCAGACCCTGCTATTTAAGTGCTGTTGAAAGCCTCTCGCCCGAGAGCCCAATCTGGAACCACCCGCCCTCCCTCTCAGCCCTCCAGCTTTTCATCTTAGATACTCAAACTGGGTACCCACCTAGCGACGCCCCCCCCCCCTAACCCACTCTGCCCCCTATGCCCAACCTCACGTATAAGCCCCCCCCCCACCACCACCCTACGACCTACATTTCCCAGTTGTAATTTTTTTTTGCTTTGGTTTAATTTTTTACGGCTTGAGAAGTATGTTGGATTTTCCCTATTTTGTTATGTTTTTGACAGACGAGGCCGGCGGTTTTTAGCTTCCTTACTTAGTACTATCAGAGCATGGGAAATGGTTTCTTTTGTTGTTTGTTTTTGCTTTATAGGTTTTGTTTTTTCCATAGCCACTGCTACATGAAGCTTTTTGTACCTTAAAACAATCAACGCAAAATATAAAAAAATAAAAAAAATAAAAAAAAACAAAAAGGCCTCTTGGTTGACAGGAACCATCTCCTCTACACCTCCAGCAGTTGAAATCTCAACACCATGGGAAATTATCGTGGGCTAGTCACCCCACTCTCCCCTCTTCTGCTGGCCTCGCTGTCTAGGAGAGTGATACTCCGGTCCCCTCGCTCCTCCCTCTGATTCCCTTCTGATGTCTGAGGTATCTGGGTGCCTTTGTCTACGGGGTTTCACTCTCTCCCCCCTCTTTCTCCACACTTGCTTCGTTGCCCTCGCTTATCATTTGCACAGTCGGCAACTCCTTCACCTAGTCTTAGGCATAGCCCAGCTTCGGGTTATCAGTGAAGTAGTGGCCCCGGTGGCTCTGCTCTCTGGTGTTGCACTATCTCCTGAGTGCTACGGTCGGTACGGTCGCATTGTCAAACAAACTGGGATCCCTTGGTGGTCCTTTACCTCGTACTTCTCGGTGTTTGGTCTACCCCTCCTTCCTCGCCACCCGCTTTCATCCCGTTGCTCGGTTACAGATACGTCACGATCTTTGGTTGACACCCTACTGCTCTCCTCTCTCAGCTATGTGCACTGATGATGGTCTTGACTTTGTCTTGTTCCTAGGGGATTTCAGCCTTCCGCCTCTGACTCCGCCCCTTAGGCTGAGGGGTTATGCATCCCTTCTGGTCCGGGTTCCGGTGGCCACCAGGTCTCGCTTCTTGCGCCACACGTCTCCGTGCGCCGGCTCGGTTAAGATGGATCTCCCTCTGGTCTTCGCCTCGACTCTTCGCTTCTGGGCTATATGCCCCGGCCACTACGGCCCTCGTTTTATGATTATTGTGGGTTGGTTCATCCGCCCTTTTGTCAATGCGGTTGGGATTTCTAGACGGGCTTGAAGTTTTCTTTGTTTAGTTCATAGGTTTCTCACTATCGCTTTGGGGCTTTTCTGTGGGGTTGACGTCTGTGGACGTTTTTGGTCCGATGTTTTCAGGCCTTTGTCTATCTTGGAGTTTTTACCGTAGTACCGGGCTTTCGCTTTCTACCTCTATTCAAAGTAGTTTAGCTTAGTCGGGCAGGGTCAGATGGTTTTAGCGAGGGGGATAGGGGATGGACAGTAGTTGGAGGTTTTTTGTCTACATCGGCGATGAGCTGGAAGCGACTTTGTACCTCGATAGCTGCCGGCTTAGCAAACAAATACAACCTGGAGATAAAAAAAAACAGAAAAAATGAAACAATGAAAAAATGAAAAAATGAAAAAATGAAAAAATGAAAAAATGAAAAAATGAAAAAAAAAAGTGACCTCTTGGTTGACACGAACACTCTCCACTACACCTCTGGCGATTGAAATCTCAACACTATGAGAAATCATTGTAGGTTGATCCCCCCCTTTCCCCTCTTCTGATGGCCCCGCTACCTAGGAGGATGATGCTCCGGTCTCTTTGCTCCTCCCTCTGATTCCCTTCAGATGGCTTAGGTATCTGGGTGCTTTCGTCTAGGAGTTTCACGCTCTCTCCCCTCTCACTCTACACTTGCTTCGTTGCCCTCGCTTAGCACTTGCACGGTCGGCAACCCCTTCGCCTCGACTTAGGCATAGCGCAGCTTCGGGTTATTAGTGAAGTAGTGGCCCCGGTGGCTCTCCTCTCTGGTATTGCACTATCTCCTGAGCGCTACGGTCGGTTCGGTCGCATTGTCGAAAAACTGTGATCCCTTGGTGGTCATTTGCCTCGTACCTCTCGGTGTTTGGTCTACCCCTCCTTCCTCCCCGTCCAGTCTGGTCCTGTTGCTCGGTTACAGCTACACCACGCTCTCTGGCTAGCACCCTACTGCTCTCCTCTCTTGGCTCAGAGCCCTTATGATGGTCTTGACTCTGTCTTGTTTCTAGGGAATTTCAGCCTTCCACCTCTGGCTCCACCCCACGTGGGATGTGGTCACGCATTCTTTCTGGTCCGGATTCCGGCGGCCCCCAGGGTTTGCCCCCTGTGCCACACGTCTCCGCTGCGCTGGGCTCAGTTACATGGATCTCCCTCCAGTCCTCGCCTCCACTCTTCGCTTCTGAGCTATATGCCCCGACCACCACGGCCCTTGTGTTATGATCATTGTAGGTTGGTTTATCCGCCCTTTTGTCAAGGGGGTTGGGATTTCTTATTGGGGGTGAAGTTTTCTTTGTTTGGTTCATAGGTATCTCACTGTCGTTTAGGGGGCTATTCTTTTGGGCTGGCGTCTGTGGAGGTTTTTGGTTCGATGTTTTTAGGCCTTTGTTTCTCTCGTAGTTTTTACCAGTAGTACCAGGCTTTCGTTTTCTACCTCTATTCAAAGTAGTTTAGGTTAGTCTGGCAGGGTCCGATGGTTTTAGCGAAGGGTATGGGGGATGACCTGTAGTTGGAGGTTTTTTATCTACATCCGCGATGAGCTGGAAGCGACTTTGTACCTAGATAGCTGCCGGCTTAGTAAACAAATATAAACTGGAGATAAAAAAAAAAAAAAAAAAAGAAGAAACTGACCTCTTGGTTGAGCACGAACCATCTTCCTTACACCTCCGGCGATTGAAATATCAACACCACGAGAAATTATCGTCACTATCCACCACCCGCACTCTCAGTGAGCTGCACCTCCCTATGATGGACTCGGACTTGAGCACCTGTTTCCTAGGGCCTCTCCCATCCTCCTTTTAGCTTTGGTTTTGTGGTTTCCCTTAATATTTGCACGGTCGGCAACACCCTCCCATCTATGTTACAGACGGCTGGGATCACGGTTCGCAGTAAGAGAAAAACTTTCACCAGGCTGCGGTCGATTTCTCTGCTCTCTTCGATTACATTTCGCTCCAGGCTGCCTAGTCAGACATGCACAGGTTTCCGATAGTTCCTACGATACTTGGGTCTCCCCCTCCTCTCCTCCGCTCGGTTTCGTCCCGTGGCTCGGTTACAGCCAACACCCTCCACCCGCTAACGGCTCACTCTCTTGCCGAGGCACGTCTCACAGCTGGCATGCTTTCTGCCAATGGTACCACCCATCCCTCGCGGCGGGCTCGGTCGCACCCCTCGGTTACGCTCGGTCATGGTATTGCACTGCCTTCTTGGACGATGTCAACGCCTTGGGTTACAGAGTAATGTGACGGATTTGCTTAGTTTTAGCGTTTACTATCCCCCTGTTCTCTGTTCCCTGGTTTCAGGCTGGATTTTCACTGTCGGGTTTCTGTTAGAGGACTTGGGATATAAACGGAGTCTCTTTTGTACTTTGTTTTAAAGAGATGGAGTTTTTGGGTCCAGTTTTCCTGTTGTCTCCTGCCTGTCATGTCGGTGATTTCCCTCTCTTGTCTACCTAGCCAATAGGGGTTTTTTCTCTTCGCGGCGGGATTGTACAGTTGGTTCCATACCAGAGGGACTTGGGATGATGGTTTTTTCCGGTGGTCCGTGGAGGATTTCTTGACACAGAGTGTTTTTCTTTACCATAGCTAGCGCTGCACGTAGTCTTCTTACCCTAGATAGTTGAAATTGAAGCACATGATTTAAAAAAAAAAAAAAAGAAATTTGGCCTCTTGGTTGAGAGTTCTTCACGCAACCATCTAAGCTATTTTCCTATAATATACTTTTATCATCCTTAGACTTTACACGAACGGGCCAGAGAGCTATAGTGTATCTGACGAGCCTATTGATTTATCGTACAAGCCAGGAGTCTGTATACTCAGCTGTCATTGACTGTACGAATCAAGAAGAAGTGTGATCGCTATTGGGGATAGTGGTTACCTGCTGCAAGTATCGCCCGAGGAGAAGATGATTGTAACAATGAGCATAACAACTGCAACAAGTACCTCACACAACGTAGTATCACAAAGTCGGTGCCGCAGGGGCAGGAGTAGGTAAAATACTCTTCTGTATTTTTGAGAGTCTGTGCGCAGAAGGTCTATGTACTGGAATCCAGTATTGCATACATGGACTTTCAATATACCTAACATCATGTAAACATCCTTCTTCCTTGATCTGATACGGTAGTAAAAGTATCCTAGTCATATTAGAAGTATAGAATGAAAGTTACTACGATATTATTTGAAGTAGTATCTTTGTCGACTGGTTTAATTTTATTTTTTAAGATTTGAAAGTTACTTATTAATCTCTTAGCTAACTAGATATAAACACTTTTCCCCTTTATATGTATGGTCAAAAATATTCAACTATAGTAGATCCCAAATTGCTAATAGTTTAGCCTCTTGATACCATTCAAGTGTAATCACTTTAGATATCTCTATTCTGTTTTAAGGATAAAAACCACAAAGAAAACTATAGTTCTAAATCCAAAGCAGTAACATGATTCTCAGATACTCTTGTGAATCATTGTTTACAACCCATCTGTTAACTCTAATAAGTCACTATATGACAATTTATCAATTAATCAAAACTCAATATGGAAATTATACTATAGTCAATAGTAGCAGTCATATACAAAACTCAATATATTATATTATTAGAACTATAATCATGTGTCATATCAAATAACTAACGAAAATATGTAAATAATAACAAACTACCAGATATTATAGAAACCTAATTTCTCCTATAATGACTACATGAATGATCTCCTCTACACTTCCGGCGATTGAAGTTTCAACACCATGAATTTTTATCGTGAACGCCACCCCCTCCTGCACTCTCAGTAAGCTGCATCCTACCTGCCCCCGCAATGGTCTTGGACTTAGGCACCCTTTTCCTAGGGGCTCCTCTCAACATATCTTCTTTCTTCTCTCTCTCACTCTTGCTTTGCGCACCTCGCTTAGCATCTTGCACAGTCAGCAACCCCTCTTCATACCAGTTAGCAGTGGTCAGCTCTTGGCGATCTATGAAGTAGCGGCACTAGTGGCCTTGCTCTCTGGTATTGCACTTCCTCCTGAGCGTTTCAGTTGGTAGAGTCGCATAGCGAAAAATCGTGACCCCTTGGTGGTCCTCAGCTCCCGCGTTACGGTATTGGGTCTACCTTATCTCCTTCTCTCTCTCTTCTCCTCCTCTTCTCCTCCTGCCTCCCTGCTCATCTTATTATTTCGTCTGGTCGATCCGTCACAGCTTCTCCCTAGGCACTCAGTTGCCTCCCTTCCTTCCTGGCACCTCAGTTGCCACCCCTCTCCGACTGGCTTCGTTTGGGGGGCCTTGCTTCACTTCCGCCACATACCTTATCTGTAACCCTGGTGCCTGGTCTATATGGACACTGAACTATATGTTCCTCAAGTGTAGCCCTGACCTGTTTTCCTTTGGAAATGAGTGCTATTGCTATTTGGATTTAGTTCACTGTTGGTTCTTAGTTAGGTTTCCTTTTGGTTGATTGCTCTTGGATTTCTTTTACAATTTTGTTGGTGTCATCAGCCCCGGACACTTGTTGCGGGTTTTTAGATCAGGGTTTTGGCCCACAGTTTTCTACTGGCTTTACGATGGGGTAGACTGGATGGAGGTTTTGTTTATGCTATAGCCCATGCTGCATGCACTTTCTTTGTATTTAAATTTCTCGGCCTTCGGCCTCGGGCAAACAAATAAAATTATGAGATAAAAAAAGAAAAAAAAATTCTCCTATAATTACTATTTGCAACAGTATATATACTGTAGTACTTACAAGTTAGGACTTGGTTAATTAATTAATAATATAATTGGTCTACTGCTGGAAAAGCTGCTACTTGTATATATCCTTCAATTTATTCAATCTATTACTTGCCTAATCTTTCCAGTATTTAAAGTATCTTAGAATTTGATATGTAAAGCTGCCTAGAGTTGTACCATTTCTCAAATGCCTTAAGTCTCCCCTGGCTTCTACTTTTCCATTTTTCTCTCCTTCAACTTCTCCTTTAATGTTCATTACAGATAGGGGTGGGGCTCGTTTTCACTCACTATGCCCTATGACTACACAGGGCTGGAGGTTATTTTTTTGGAGACACCTATCCACTAATCATCTTAAGTAGGCCTCCACTCATGTTCTGAACACCTCTATTTCTTACCAGCTATTTTTAACAGGTTCTATCTGGGGAATAAGTAGGGTAGTGGGAAGAGTAGAGAATTCTAGAAAAACAACCCCTATCTCACGCTATTCAACAGGGAAGTAGGTGGTACAGGGGCTAGAAGGACCCATAACCCACTCTATTTTCCCTCTACAGTTTAGTTCCTTTCTCCTCCTCGTTTTCCTTCAATCTTTTCATCCAGCTTCATTTCTTTCATGTTTCTTTCATTATAGTTAAAGGAACTCAATATCAGGAACCTATGAAACCTTACTGAATTGGTTGTGTTTCGGAATGCCTGAACTATCAGGAGAGTTTACAACTAACAGGGAGCTTTCATGATGGGTGCTTAACATTAAAGTTGATATATTATTGATTGTACATAGCTTGAATCTCAATGCTTCTTAAAGATTGAAACAATGAAATTGTAGGGACAGAGAAGGTAATCTAGTCTTGTGATGCTTTTATAGACTTGATTACAGATTCTGTCAGTACCTGCTTCCCTTAGGCCTCATAATATTTCAATCATTTGCTAAAACTACAGCTAACAGCATTGAGGATTGATCACTCTTAAAAAAGATATTATATGTACAACCTGGATGTGAAATCTATTCACTATTTTATCCTCTGTAATAATGAGTTATTGGTAAATTTAAAGTCTATAATTTTAGTTCATTTTTTAAACTTATAAGATTCAGGGCTATTTTATCATCAACATGAAAAACTGTATAATAAGGGACAATAAGATCAGAGTAGTCATTGTAGTATGTTATCTTGCTAGTAGTATTATTTTTTAAATATTGTTTGAAATTCTGGAATCTGTGATCATTGATGGGTAAGTGAATAGTCCTCTCTCATAATCAATTAGGTCTCAATTTTCCAACATAACCTCAGCTGGTGTTTTTTTATATTTTTATAATTACTATCTATGTAAAGTCTTTTGAGTTCATGAGCCACTAAGAATTGTCATTTCAGCATTTCTTAAGATATTCTAGTAATCAACCTCAATTATCCTATTAAACTACTTCGACTTGTGATTCTTTCCTCCAGTTTCTGATAGTTTTCCATCATCCTACTTGGTCTAAATTGTTGAAATTGACAAGAAAGCTTTTTCAGTAGAATATAGTAAAAGCGGAAATAATTTTGTCTCCCACTAGGACTTTAGAGTTGTCTCTCCAGGTAAGGTCTGTTATCTCAGCTGACAGATGGAGGATGTTTCTCACTGAGCTTTCTTCCCATAATCTAAAGGGGGAAATTCAGGATATCCTAGTATTATTTTCAATTCCTATTGGTAGTATAAGAATTTAGTATATATAGAAGTACAGCTAAATATTTCTGTGATTTTGGAATTGAAACTTCAGCTAACTTGTTCATTGATTATAGGAAAGATGAATCTAAACATTTGAAATTGCAGATCATATTTATAAACAAAGTGGAGATAATGATAAATGTTATAGTGCATAAATGGATTCTTTGTCAGGTCTATTATAGTTGCAGAGAAATTAGAAAAATTGAAATAAAATCCAGTTTTCCATTTAAGACATTTGTAAATATTTAGTAGTTTGGTAGCCTAACTAAGTTATAACTCTATAAGAATAATTAACCCTTTTGGTATCTTGGAAGTTGTACTCAAACTTAACCAATGATAGTTTGAAATTGTATTATCAATGGATCAATATATTATTTAGATTTTAAACTTTACATTATAATTTAATTGGATTGTACACTATTATCAATGATTATAAGTATTGATTGACATAATTAGTTAAAGTGTATCTTAGGCTATCCCTTCTTATTATTACAATTGTCACACTCCTGATTCTCTGAATTATAAATGTTTCTATAAGCTAATTTCTTATCATTTTGTTACAACTTCTAGAATTGTTTTCCTATCTATCAAACCAAATCTAAGGTGGCTTATGATGAGTCTCCCAAGCTCAAAATACTTTAACAATACTGTATTGAAGAACTACTATAGTGCAATCAGTTAAGTGTACACTACTAGAAGTAAAACTCAGATTATAGACTACAAGGACTTTATTGCAATAAATAAAGGATTATTATATAAACTAGGCAGCTGTGATCTATCTAGCATTCTAGTATTTTTCAATATATTTTGAATAATTGTAACTTTACCCAACCTTTTCATTAGCAGTAAAAATTTAATAATAGTTAACCCCAATAGTGAGTTTTTAATTGTTGAATTTACACTTACTTCTCTCTATTTGCCCAATTGAATTTGTTTTGGTAATATGATCCTTGATTGCATTAAAATAGTAGTTATTTGTTGCTCTCCTTTATATTATAATAACCTGGGGGCAAATATAGAATTCTTTATTTAAGTTGAGTATATTTTAATTAATCATCTTAAGAAATCTCATTCACTGTTAAGTAGTAGGTGTTTTATTGGAATTTATTTTTATATAATATATATATATTAATAGTGTGATGGTATGAGACTTAATGATATACTTAATTAAAATGTTTCATCTCTTTTGCTTTTCTAAACTGATAACACACTTGGATAGTAGTACTTAAAGCTTATTTTTCTTCTCTTACAATTTTATAGTAAATAAACTTCTGTAATAGTACATCAGCAAAAAAACTATACTTTTGCATTAGATGCCATCCTGGTACATCCTGGTGGATCCTGAGATTGAGTTTTCATCATATAGTGGAGTTTGCATTCTATGCATCCCATGAAGCAAACTTTGAACATTGAATACAATTTTGGATATATGATCCTTCTCTATTATTGCTGAAAAACTTTAACCTGACCTATTTGTGAACCTGATTAATAATATAAACTAACAGTGGTTTTGATTATATAACTTTGAAAAAATACTCTCCTTCAGATGCACCAAGAAGATTCAGGATGCACAGGATGCCAGTTGAGTTGTTTTGCTGATGTAATAATTAGAAATGAGGAGTAAATACTGAAACTGAATCTGAGGCCTCAGAAGTATGACTTGTTAGTATCTTTTGTGATGATAATATTCCTGTTGTATCACTGTTATAGTTGTAGAGGAAAAGGAGATTGTTGAAATATTTACTTGCCCACTCAGATAACAGAAGCTTCTAGTGCTCATTTAAACACAGTTATCAAGTAATAATACCCTATCAAGTATATTTTGCCTTCATTAGGGTACTGATAAAACCTACTACCCTCACTATATTTCCGTCTAACTGATCTCATCTGATTATGTTATCAGATAGTCAGATCAGCCTCTTTGAAAATTCGCTTTTTACACCCTCAGATCATTGGAGTTCTTACGGGATAGGTCAAACTGACCAGATTCAACCAAAGTTCCTTGTCATACGTGTTAGAAAAGTGTGACTGCGCTTTTTCAAGAAAGGGCACACTAGGCTACTAAACGCAAGTGAACACAAAGTTTAGACCTAAGACAGAATCCTGATTTCGAGTACAAATCCACCTACCTCATACTATACGACACGGAGCATAAGTTTCACTTTCATCCCCATCGTCAGCTCTCCCGCAACGACCAAGTCAGCACAATGTCGACAAACTCCCTCCACTCCCAGCAGCTGATACCCATGAGTCAGGAACTCCTGGACCTCGGCATCTCTGACACTAGCGGCAAAACTCTCCTCCACTGGGCCGTTCGCAATAACCAGATTGAAGTAGTCAAACTACTCCTGTGCCAGCGATCCCTTAACCCGAACACCCAGGACAGGATAGGCCGAACCCCTCTCCACTGGGCTGTCATCGAAAACCACATAGAAGTAACGAAATTGCTCCTGGGCCGGAGGGAACTTAACCCGAACAAGCATGATGGCTGGGGACAAGCACCACTCATCGAAGCTGTGAGTCGGGACCGCCGCGAGATCACCAAGTACCTCTTGAACCGCAGAGATATTGCCCCCTACCTGCGCGATGGAGCCGGCAATACCCCACTCATGTTGGCTGTCGTTCAGGGGAGGGAAGTGATAGTGAGACTGCTGCTTTCACGGGGAGGCGCTCGCTACAATGCTTTCAACAACGACGGGCGGGCGGCTATCACGTTAGCAATCATGTACGGCCAACCCAACATTGTGAAAATGCTACTGGAAATGGAGAAGATAAAACCGGACTTGCCGGATCGGAGAGGGCGGACGCCCGTGGCTTGGCCGTGTTACTGTGGCCAAAAGGATGTGGTGAGGATGTTGCTAGAACGGGATGACGTGAACCCTGATTCGGTAAGGCAAAAAGATGGAAGGACGCCGTTGATGTATGCCGCTTTGCATGGGGATGATGAGATCGTTAGGATGCTGCTGGAGTCTGGGATGGTTGACCCCGGGAGAGTGGATGCTTGTGGTCGTACGGCTGCTGACCTGGTATTTGCGTGTTGCAATATAACAAAATTATTGGACCAATACGGTGCTAGGGCGAGAGGGGTGTTGAATATTAATGAGACTACATGAACTTGAGATAGTGGGGCGCATGGTTGGTTTGTTTTCTGCACTTGGCCCTGGGAAGGTGCGGTGAGGGCGGTCTGTTTTAGTATTCTGGCTTACTATTTCTAATTGTGTGACTTGATTGTGTGATAAGCATCTCTAATGACGGTGTTCAGGAAAGCCCTAATTTTGGGCAGAGGTGTAGCTAACAGATGTTGAAAATAATCGATGCAGAAGTAATGATCGGTGATGAGAGTTTTTCGCAGCGGAGTGCAACGGCTCAAGTGGAGATGCAAAGTTTACATTTAGCGAAGATGAATATCATGATTGATTGAGATGCGTTAATGCAATGAAAAGAAAAGTCTTGAGCAAAGTCGAGAATAGAAAGGGAGGAATGAAGCGAGGAAAAGATAGGAAAGAAGGAAGGAAAAACAAGCTGAAGAAACTTTTCATAGCACGCGCGCCCTCTACTAGTACATGCAACTGGTATTGACTAAGGTGGTAGAGCTTTTGCTGCTTGGGGGGGGCTGGATGGTTTATGCAGTAACAGCGAGGAAAGTGTTGGAGCAGCGTGATGCTAGGTACACTTGAGATGGTGGGATGCTGTCTAACCCGTCGACACCTTTGGGGAATTTTTAATTTTCTTTGAGGATTTCGTATGCTCTTGCGGAGTAGAGAAAGTGGGTGGTTTAGGTAGTAAAATTCCTATTATCTAAGAGAGGTGGAAACTCCTGTGAAGAGGAGAGAGAATCCTAGGATTTTTTTTTCCGCCATCAGAGCCTGTTCCTTCAGCCTTCATCCCCTACCCTTCTTGCGACTTGGCCAAGCTAACCAACTACAACCATCTGGCATTCACAGTTCAGCTTCCAAAATGAGCCTTTACCTTCTTCTGTTCTCCCCTGCAGGTAACCCCTATGGGAACCTTTCCTACCGTCAAGATTATTACCTGAAAAGAACCCCGGACGGGGAAGGCCTACCACAATTCTTGCTAGTCTTGTTTTCTGTGTTCGAAGCAGGGAGAGTTGCGATTGGGGAGGGCAGCTCGGGTGCCTCTGCCTACTATTTCTACTTGTTAGATTTGGTCATATATCGGCAGTGCTATAAATATATCATTTGTAAAGGATGCAGCGAGCGCTTCAGAGATATTCACATTACACCGGCACTATACGGTCTCGTCCATCCGAGCAGGATACTCGCAGGCCTGATTGACGCCTGGCTACCCTGTCTATCACCTTCCTCCCCCACTCGTCAAGCCTGATTCCTAATAGCTGCCCTCGATGTGGACCATGCAGTCCAATCCACCATCCATTTGCATTCCCCATCTAGTATGATATGCCTCGCCAATATAGAATTCAATGAGTACTGGAGGCGCGTGCTAAACCACATACTGTCTATATACCGGCATAAAAAAATACACCTTCAGATTCTCAATGGCTTGTTGGGCATGCAGACATCTAGAATGGAAAGACCGCCTTCAGGAATTAATAATAACTATTGTAAGCTTACTAATAAGTAATTTGAGTTAGCTCCAGTGCCTAAACTTCTGTTAGATTTACCAGCTCCCTGAGTCTTTATTGTAGTAAACAACTTCCTCATAGTGTGCTTAACGAGTTCAACGACTACCTTAGTGATCTCCTGCATACGATCCAGATCATTTGCAGCTGATGCTGTGGTGAGTTCATCACATGCAGGTCACAATCTCCTTATACCTGAGACGATTGGCTAGAATGTGGGGTCAGGATAAATACTGGCTCTGACTCCCAGCAGATAGTTCCTTGCTACGATCAGATCTTTCGCAAGGTCCCATCATACTATATAAACAGGGTCCTTTGAAATAGTAGTGAACAACATATTCGATTTATGAGCCGTAATTGATGTACTGTCAGGATTTGAGTAACTCATACAAATTTGCCCTGTGAGCAGTTTCCGCGGAGGTTGATGGATCTGCCACAGTGGAGGGGCCTGGCGCACTCCCGGATTTGCCATGTGGACATACTGTACATTGTTGATAATTGGGACTCTGTTGATTGAACTTTGGTCTATACAGATAGCTTTCTGAAAGATATGAGTCTTATGTTGTGAAGATGGTAGATACTATAGATATTGGTTTATCTCGTCAGTGTTGTGAGATAATTCTTGGTATGAACTCCCATCTGCTGGAATCAACACATATTCGATATACAATTCAAGGACGTTCAAGAGAAGTTAAAACCATCATGAATTGTTTGAGTTGATTTCAAGATAAATCAAGAATTGACGGTCTAGCTGCATTAGTGTTTCGGTCCTTATCTGTTCCAGGTCGATCATAAGTAATAAATAGTTGAACCCATGTGATGACGCGACAAACGATACTAAACCTATTGTAGTGTATTGTTCAAAGTGTGTGCAGCGCCGGGTCCAGCTTCTTACTCTTACGCATTAAGATCACAATCCCCAAAACTTTCAAGGTACACAGACACTCAAAATATATACACGACTCCGATACTTACGCACTTAGCGATAACACATTTTTATCCGTCACTGAACATTGGCATTATAAATCCGCCGGAGAAGTAATTGGAGACATCAACGGATATGAGCAAGAACATATCAATCTATGCGATAACCCTATGGGCTCCATTCACTAGTGCTAAGGAGTTCAAACTTGAATCTCAGTTCATTGAAAGTAAATCCTCGAATTTGCAGATTATTGATTACTTTGCAAATGATCTCAGTAACCCAGCGTCAATTTACTATAACTCGATGTATATGCAGGAGAAACTTCTCGATTGTTAGATCTAAATTGCCCACATCTATGATGGTCGGAAGAACAAGTTGCAATTGAGGAGGGCAGGACCATGTTACCATTTTTCTATTGCAACATCCTGGACTGTGAGATATCTTCTTCGGCAGAGAACCTACCAAGATAACTTAGTCTATATGCCGCGCCAGGAATTCGATCAGAATGGATGGAGAATATAAACAGAAATGCATAAGGCCGACTGGTTGTGGGACATTCAAGCAGAGTTTTCAACCCTTCTTCATTGATAGTTGTTAATAGTGCGTAGAAAATACTTCCCGATATGGCGACAGTGGTTCCAATTAATGACATGTCTGATCAGACGCATCTTACTAATTTCTCAGGAGACAAGAGGGCATTATCAGTCTATATTACTATTAGAAATCTTCCATCGACTAGATGCAATAGACCTTGATCAATCGCAGTTCGCCTTCTTGTGCTATTGCCTATTCTGTCCAAACTGGCTAAGATCACTGCAGCAGACAAACTCAAGTGACAGAATAATGCCGACATCCTTCAGGGCATATTTGAACGCGTGTTTGAGCGCTTGAGAGATACTCCGCTAGAGGGCATCTGAATAGACTGTGCCAAGGGGAAAATCTGGAGATACTTCCCAATCTTGTCTGCGTAGATTGCTGACCATATGGAAAACAAGGCACTATACAGGATAAGGATCAATGCCTGTCATTAATATGAGGTCACTCTTCATGAGTTAGGAACCGGAGCCAATCATGATCAGGCTAGAAATTATGCCAGAAATAAACCTTACGAATGCCTTGGTATAAAGATGGGGCAAAAATCTTTTCATAGACTTGAAAGAGTTTTTACGCCTGATCTGCACATACCACATTTGCTACATACAATTTATCTAGAACTATTCAAGCATATGATTGACTGGATACAGAGATTTCTCAAGAAACACTCACAACAGCAAGCATTAGACTATGCCTGGAAGGCTTGGTCACTAAAGTCAAGATTCTATACACCCAAAACAGCATACTGTAAGATTAGACAGTGGCAAGGAAAGGAGATAAGGATTCTAGGGCGGTGTCTGTTGGGAGTCCTCGCTATGGCATTGAGACAGTCTGATAGCACACAAGTATCCCTTCACTCGTAACAATGGTATTTCGAGGGCTTATAAGCCCTCAAAAAAATCTGTACATCAACAACATTACAACAAGGAACATGAAAAATCTAGGGAATATATTTTAGGTGCTCTACTATGTAAAAACTTTATCTGAGGCAACAGGAATATAATATCTCTTGTATTTGATTAATAATCTTGCTTCTCTGTGAGGTCACTTTCTCCATACTAAAGTTCCATTCAAAAGTAAACCTAAATAAATCCTGTAAGAATTGGTATTATTCTATAAATCTTGGCTCCAAGACTCTTTGCTATACAACTACCACATCTCCATAATTGTAATATTTATTGATCACCTCAGGAGCAAGATTTAAGTAATTAAAAGTCTGTAGTTTGTACATCTTTTTGTCATTTCTCTTGTGTTTTATGTGGATGGCAACAGGTTTTTGGCGGCATAGTGTACTAAAAATCAGCAAATCTTGACCTGCACATTGTAGACCCTCATCCCAACCCTAATTTTAATCTGATTGAGTAGAAAAAAATCAGACATAGAAAAGAACCTCTACAGATTATAATAGAACACACCCTTTTTAGTTACATAGCTTTAGTCAATGTGTTGGATTTTTATATATCAACAGAAGGAATAATCTCCTATTTAACCAAAACCCAACACCACCATAGTGGATTGAGAGAAAAACATTAGATAAATTGGGATTCCTTTTGAGTGGTACTGAAAATTATTATATATATTTTTTCTAAGCTTTATTTTATTGTTTTGGTTGCACATTAGACAAGAATAAGAGGTTTAATCGGTCGTTGTGATGGCCTAAATTGCACTACGAGCGAAGGGGTAACCTTTCAAACGTGCACTCATCTGTGTCGGGTAGCTACTTGATTATTCCACAATAGCTCAATACAAAAGCCATACAGACAAGACTATACAGTATATGGAAAACCACACGAAGTGTTTTCACGAGATGAAAGATATCTTCTTGGAGTTTAGGATATCGAAACAGACACAGGCTAAGGCTGGTAAGTAATGCAAGGAGCCACGCCGCCAGCGTATGCTCATAAACCAGTCAGTCACTAGATCAAAAAAGCCCCAGATATACGAGGAAGACTGCTAAGAAGAAACTAACTCATGTATGTACTTGATCCACGCTGAATCCATTTTGAACTTTGTTAAGATACATCTAATAATTCACTTTCGTGATAACATCTACCAGTTTCC
The DNA here is from genome assembly GCA_003070745.1 of Tuber borchii. Classification (NCBI taxonomy): domain Eukaryota; kingdom Fungi; phylum Ascomycota; class Pezizomycetes; order Pezizales; family Tuberaceae; genus Tuber; species Tuber borchii. The sequence goes on along the minus strand of NESQ01000313.1, from coordinate 5,897 downwards.
CAATATTCGTATGTATTCTACCTAGTTTGGAGAGCTCACGCATAAGAAGCAAATCAAGGACAGGTATCAACGTTCAAAGAAAATTAATGTGGTGCCACAGATACTCAGCAGCTACGGCCAGCAGTATGTGATCCGGATGAGACTTTTGAACTTAGAATTCCTGCGACGTACTACAGCAGATTACCAAGAAGGTGTAGTTGAGCATTTAAAGACAACTAAAACTGTTTCTGTTCCACCTGCCTATCATAGCATTCTGAAAACACATCTTAATAAGATACATAATGTCATTAATTTTAGCAGAGTATCAAATATCTCTCAGGAAACAAATAGTCGGGAAGTGATATCATATGGATGACTGAACCTGCCACTCGAGCACCGTCTTCCTGAAGGTCTGGTGGTACTTCGATCTCTACCAGTTGAACTAATGATGATACTTGAAATTCCAGTAATTTCATTCCAGGAAACCGATATTTACAATATATACTAGGTCCAGTTGACCTGTACTCAACTCTTCTGTAACCAGGTGAGTAGGAATGATTCTATTTGGATACAGGCTGGTGGTGAGCAGATGTATGGTGCATATTTATAGGGCGTCTCCCAGTTGAGCTCATAGCTTCTTTCAAAATCAGGGAATACATGCACCAGGAAAGTGTCTACAGTCTTGCAGGCATTCAATTGATGAATGTGGTTAACTCAGGGCACCCATCAGATGTATACTGCCTTGTGATGGGTGATCTGGGAGATGACGCCCGGGAACTGACAATTGTGAATATAGGAACTATAATAGGCATAGCGCATCGTGTACCCGAAACGGACCAGCACTAGCTTATCAACAACAGGATTAATTTAAGAACATTTAACGAGATCTATTAAACTACGCAATAGGGGGCTAGTCCTATATGATTTAACAGGGATATATATAAGTTATTAATGTTGGGTGTGCGATATGGCTCGAGCAAGGAGGTTGGAATGACATCAGTATATAGACGAAAGAGATCAGTAGTATATGCTAGCAGACATAGAAATTGAAATTTCTTGAATTAGGCTAGTCAGACCATGTGGTGAAATTTACAAGTAGTACTACTAGTATCGTGAGCAACATCACTCCCCCGAAAGAGATTGGATATCGCTCCATGAGAGACAGAGTACAATGGGAGAAGACCTTGAAGGGGCAGGGAAAGAGAGTGTGTTGGGGAGGCGTCAGAAGGTAGAAAAGAGGGTAGGAAGGCAGTGGAGCTTTCTGAACATGCATTAGAGTCAGGAGTAGTGGGGAGGAGGACCTTGGTGGAGTGAAACTTAGCTTCCAGATGCAACAGTCGTTAAAACTCACGTCAGGATACACTGGATAAAGGGGATGCAAAAATTAATGAATGTTACGTCAAGATGTAGCACCCGCACATCAGAGGCAGGTAAAATCTTTGCTGATATTCCTTATGCTTGCCACATACCGGGCCTACAACACTGTGCGAGAAGCTTGATGATAGACGACTGGAAAGCCTCTTTCCCCCCACTAACATACTAATATTTTCCCCTATCCCTCAAACCTCATCCCTTGATGGAGTTAGACAAGTTCATTATTGGCCGCATTTACCAAATGCATGTCCAGAAGAGCTACCTGACCACCCACTTCTCCTAGTCCAAGGCTCATAATTCATCCCTCTGTCCCCACTGCAGGGAGGAAGAGGAAACCTTTAGCCACTCAGTCTTACACTGGGCAGCTAAAGTTGACTCAAGAATATGCTACCTTTCCGGCGTCCTCTCCGTCTCTGCCGATTGGCCCCTTTGGTTCTCGCCCTCCCATCTCCTCTCCCTCACCATGTATATTAGAGCCACAGCCATGAACCTTTCTCCTGATATATTTCCTTCTCGTGCTTCTTCTCCTGCATCTTTGATTTTTCCTTTCTTATAACTAGTTATGGGCATTTTTGATTCTTCTCCTCCTTACTTAGTTTAATTTGATAATAGTTGTTTTTCCTTTTCTGGACTGTTGGCGGATGCCAGGATAGTTTATTTTTCTCTCTGTTGAAACTGTGAGATCGTATCTTATCGAGTACTTGACACAGTTTGAAGATATTTAGTTTGAGATTTTCTCTTCTTGTTCTGCTTTGGAATTACGGTTTTGTTTACACCATAGCTAGCACTCCATGTGAGTTCTTGTACCTGACAACGAATACAGGAGATAAACAATATATATATATATATATAAAATTAAAATTAAAAAATGAAAAATAAAAGAAATATGCTATTATCACTAAAATTCTTACTTTATCTAAGAAATAGAACAAGTATCAACTAAACTTAGATAAAGAGAAATAGTAAGTATTTATAAATACTCAGAGAGATAAGAGAACCAATAATGGAGAAATTGAAAAACTGTAAGATAACGTCAGGTATGGTAAATATTTGTAGATATGTGTACAGTTTTATTATCTGGTGTGATTGTAGACTTTTGCTGCTATAAATAGTAGATTAATAAAAACTTTCTACAAAATGTCTAAAAAACAGATGTGGAGTAAAGTTATTAGCAGTCAAATCACGGTTCTAGATTTATAAGTGTCCATCTTGAAAGCATCTTCTAGTATTGTTGGAATTCTATTGTTAGCTTCTACCTCTTAACACTTGACTGTTGTGGACTTGTTCAAACAGCCTGTCTTGTAACTCAATTGAAAAAATGTGGTCTGGGACTTACCGGAGGCCATATGAATGCAATACTATCATGATATGCTTTTTGAGAGAAATTTGCCAATAAGTAGCGTTCGTTATGGGGCGGGGTAGGGCGGTTTTTGCCCTTGGAGGCCCCGCCATTACACAGGCCCAGCGGGTGTATTTTGTGCCTTCTCCCCGCCCCGCCCCCATCTAAGGCCCAACTCTACTCATTCCCTGGACGGGCCCCCATTTTTCACCACCAAAATTTTACAGGAGCCTGTCCGGGGCATGAGTGGGGCGGGGCCCTGGCCCCGGCTACAGGGGAGGAAAGGCGAAAATATGCCCGGCTCCGGGCCGGTAAGTGGGTTGGAGTGGAGATTTTCGCTAGGGACTCCTATTTTTCGGGGCCCCGGAGGCCCCGTAATGAACGCTACCAATAAGGCCATGGATGGATGTCATAGAAGTAGTTTGTGGGACTATCTTTAACATTATAGGTTTAGACGTTTAGAGTTGCCAGAATCTCAGATAACTATAAAGGATTTCCAATATATTGTCACAAACGGTGACTAGTGAAGGAATTGGTTTCACACTATTCACGGTTATGAATAGTAGGTTTGTGTTTCCTCTCACATGACTCGCACTTGCGAGCCATAGTTATTATTGTTATATGTTTTATGTTATGCGCGTGACCACAATTGGTGGTCACTTGAGATGTATTTTGCACATGACTCATAGTTATGAGTCATGAGTTTCGCGCATGTGACCCCTTTGGGCACATGACTAGTTAGGAGCGCGATGATTGGTTTTATGTATTGCGCAGTTGACTCATAGGAGTCAGCTGATGGATTTCACACTATGACTCGCTTAGAGTCATAGGGGCGTGTGACTTGGAGGTATGAGTCACCAGGGTTAGGTATGTGAGGAGGCGCCGATATAAAAGGCGAGGCTTGGGACCTGTAGTTAGCTCCTCACGCAGTCATCTAAGTACTTTCCTATCTACTATCTTGAATGATACTTCTTTATATCCCTTCTTCATAAATCAACTTAGTAAGAGAACAGCGTTGTATCATGTTGGCAACGTAGGAACGGCCTAAGAGTGTTCTCCTCTACTATAAGGATTGATCGTCACCTATTGCATCACATCTCTCAAACATGGAAAGTTACATTTGACTGCGTCTCCCTTTTCAATACCTGACGATCACCAAAGGGACATGGACGGGGAATACCCTCAGGACTACAAACCCTTTCAAGGGGAGTACCTGAGCGGGGGAGAGGACCCTACGGCGTGGGTCCTAGGAAAAGAGCCCTGCATGGGGGGGCTATGAAGAAACTGGAATCCGGACGAACAACACGATCGGACATCAAAGGACAAGGACTGGAACCCTTTACTGGGACATCGAGTCAAAAACACAACAGGATAGATCTGGCGAATTATCTACCAAGGATATACAAAGACGAACGACAAAAACAGCCAAGACAAGAAGACAGAAACCGACCCCAAAATCGGAAAAATTTTTTTTCTAATATTCTACACCCTATGGGGGGAAGAGGGGGGCTCGGAGGGTCGCTCTGTGGGACCAGAGCTGGGGAGAAATGAGCTAGTAAGGGGGTCAGGAGAGCCTGAGGGAAGAAGGCACACCCCTTACAAGGTTCAAGGAGAACGATATCGACAAGCGAACGAGAGAGAAGCGAAGACGAAGGAAGTACGAATGAACCTATCAATAGCAAGGTTCAATGAGAACGATATCGACAAGCAAACGAGAGAGAAGCGAAGACGAAGGAAGTACGAATGCACCTATCAACAACAAGGTTCAAGGAGAACGATATCGACAAGCGAACGAGAGAGAAGCGAAGACGAAGGAAGTACGAATGAACCTATCAATAGCAAGGTTCAATGAGAACGATACCGACAAGCGAACGAGAGAGAAGCGAAGACGAAGGAAGTATGAATGAACCTATCAATAGCAAGGTTCAATGAGAACAATATCGACAAGCGAACGAGAGAGAAGCGAAGACGAAGGAAGTACGAATGAACCTATCAACAGCAAGGTTCAATGAGAATGATATCGACAAGCGAACGAGAGAGAAGCAAAGACGAATGAAGTACGAATGAACCTACCAACAGCAAGGTTCAACGAAAACGATATCGACAAGCGAATGAGAATGAAGCGAAGACGAACAAAGAACGATTTTACTCCTAGAGATCTACTTCCAAGTTAAAACGGAAAGATCTCACCCCTACTTGAGAAGTTAAAATTCAGGAAAATTTTTTTTCTGAAATGATAGCCTTGTGGGACCAAGGCTAGGGGGAGGGGAGCGAAAACAATACTCACCTCGGAGGGGGGGAAGAAATGAGCTACTAAAATACTCACCTCGGAGGGGGGGAAGAAATGAGCTACTGAAATACTCGCCTCGGAGGGGGGGAAGAAATGAGCTACTGAAATACTCGCCTCGGAGGGGGGGAAGAAATGAGCTACTTGTCTCGCAACAAAGGAAGCAACTGTAAAAGTACAGTTAGCTACATACAAGATGGAAAGGAACCACACACGATTGACTCGAATCAAACGATGGAAGTACCTATGAACCTCAGAAGTCATAGGGAAGTCGGTCACCTACCACGAAACAACAACAAGAAACCTCTCTGCACAGGATAAGCGGGTGAACGACGGCCACGAACGATAGGAGTCAAGAGTACTCAGCTATCGAAACAACAACAAGAAACCTCTCTGCACAGGATAGCGGATGAACGACGGCCATGAACGATAGGAGTCAAGAGTACTCAGCTATCGAAACAACAACAAGAAACCTCTCTGCACAGGATAGCGGATGAACGACGGCCATGAACGATAGGAGTCAAGAGTACTCAGCTATCGAAACAACAAACAAGAAAAGAAGAGGAAGGGAGAAAAGAAGCAACACGCCGTGGGAACACCCCACTGGATGGAAGTACCTATTGGACATTAGTAGCCATAGGGAATGTTGTCTCTGATCAACCGACCAAGGAGGAACCAAAGGGTTTATCTGCGCTGAATAGCAGACACAAGAAATGATCAGAAGACAACAAGCGACCGAAGGATTACGACACGGAATGCATGATAAGCATTAACCGATGCACGAAAGGATCAGAAGACAAAAGCACGAAGGATTACGACACGAATGCATGATAGCATTAACCGATGCACGAAAAGATCAGAAGACAACAAGCGACCGAAGGATTACGACACGGAATGCATGATAAGCATTAACCGATG
>NESQ01000312.1:0-113737 GCA_003070745.1 Tuber borchii | reverse complement strand
TGGAATCAGGTATGGGAATGAAGAGCTGGAAAGAGGGGTTTGTATCGTTTAGCGAATCTGTAAGTAAATGCACCCTACAACGTCCTATTCTAACCGAAAGTAGGAAATTTCGGACGAGGAAGGACCAGACGAAGCTTCCGTAACACAGAAATTCTTTTTCCGCAATCCTATTGATTGTGCTAAATATTTACTTGGTCAAAGATGTTTTGCTCAAGATTTAGTTTACGCCCCTGTGAAGGAATGGAATAGCGAAGAACCACCTCAGAGAGTTTATTCGGAGATGCATACCGCTGATTGGTGGTGGGAGACACAGGTAGGTTCAAATACGACGTTCCACGGCGCTTCCATACCGTTTACTAGGACACAAAATTAACAGCCAGCAAAGGATGAATTACCAGATGGAGCAACACTCGTACCAATCATATGTTCCTCAGACGTTACTTGTTTGACCAATTTCTCGGGAGATAAGAAAGCCTGGCCAATCTACATGACAATTGGAAATATCCTATCGAGTACACGGAACAAACCCTCGAAACATGCAACCATTCTTTTGGCGCTTTTGCCCGTCCCCCCAAAGATGCTGGGCATAGCAGCAAGAGATGCACGGCAAAGGCAGGTCAACAATGAGATTCTTTGTGATTTGATGGAAGCGATCTTTGCGCCAATTGTTGCACTAGGGAACTCCGGACTTGAGGTTGAATGCGCCGATGGAAAGGTCCGATTGTGTTTCTTACGCCTCTCGGCGTGGATTGCGGATCACTTGGAAAATGTAACATTGCACGGTATTCAACAAAATCAGTGCGCTGTCTGTGACGTTCGACCGGAACAGCTAGGGTCTCATTTGAGACGTTCTGCAGCCAGACGAGATTATAGGAAATCCCAACATCTCTTCAACAAATACTGTGAAAACGACCAGCAGGCCAAGCAACAACTAACAGATTGTGGTTTCAAATTGCTTCCTAGCGTCTTTTGGGGGCTTCCGAACGTTCAGCAATCCGACCTGCCCAAACCAGATATTCTCCATGTCGTGTACCTGGGAATATTCGAAACACACCTTATGAAATGGGTTATCGGATTTCTAAAGAAATACAAACGGCTACAAGCATTTGATGCTATCTGGAAGAGTTTAAATGTTTATCCTGGCTATTCCGCGCCGAACAAAGAGTACAGTCGGATCTCTCAGTAGACCGGAAAAGAGATGAAGAATCTGGTTAAAGTGATACTACCATGTTTTGCAGCCTCCCTACGTCGTCCGAGTGCCGCAGAACGTCCCATATTCACCAAAGCTCCAACCTGTGTCCGGTCGATTGTCGACTTTACTCTAATGTCACAATATACAAGCCATACCGATGAGACGATTCAATACCTCGAACAGTTCCTTAAGGCCTTTCATGATCACTAAGTCGTTTTTAAGGAGTACCAAAAGGATAAGTCCACTGCCAGGAAAGTGAGAGAGGTCACAGCCAGAATTCGAGGTGAGCATAGTGAAGTACTTAATCAACACCGCCTTTTGGGAGCTACATTTGCCAAAAGACGTCGCATTGCGGACGAGCAACGTCGCGATTTGGATGGAATTGTTGCAGATATATATGATGAGGATGTAGACTTTAACTTTGTTAAGATACATCTGTTGAGTCACTTCGGGGACCATATACGGCGCTTTGGGAACATTCAAATGTATTCTACCGAGTCGGGTGAAACAAGTCACAAAACAATGATCAAGGAGGGCTATCAGCGGTCAAATAAAAACGATGCAAGCCAACAAATACTACGATCATATTCTAGACTTGACAGCTTCAAAATTCATGAAATGAATATCCAAGCGGATCTAGCGCGTCCGATTCGAGACGAAGTACGCAACAAACAGCACAAACGGCAAGTCGGTTCAGTAACTAAACAACCAATGGGTTTCACACCAACCATGGAAACCATTTCCCAGCTCTACCCGAGTTTGAGAAATTTTCCGGACCTTTTAATGGATTATTATCGACGGAAGTCGTCTGTGAGCCAACATTTTGATGTGGATTCGGTTAAACAGTTTCCAGTTGAGATATGTCGGCTTTTACGTGTCCCGGTAGAGAACTTTCAGGACGAGAGGGAGGTCACTTGGCACCTGCTTCGGTGTACCGGAACCCAGCGTTGGAGGTCAACAGGGCAGAGCAGGAATGATTGGGTATGGGTGGATTCGGGTAATAGAAGTATTTATAGAGCACTAAAAGGCTGTTATCCGGCCCGCTTGGTTTCGATAATGAAAGTTCGAGACCCAAGAACGGGTTTAGTAGATAGACTAGTATTAGTAGATAGACTATATGTTGAGAACTCAGGGAAGCTCAGCGATATCACGGGACTTGTTACCGTTACTTTGGGGACAGCGAAAGGCACAAATGGAACAACTGAGATAGTCGTTAGTATCAAATGGATCATGGGCATGGCGCATTTAGTGCCCGAGACTAGTGGTACGGATAACAACCGCTGGTATGTAAATAGTAGGATTGATTTAGAAACATTTAATAGAATTTATTGAAAACTTTACAGTAGAAAGAAAGAAACAAAAAATGGTATGAAGGGGACGCGTAGCGGTGTATTTTGAGACACCTAAGGATATCGATGGAGAAACTAACCGAGGCGACAAATAGGAGTGGTACAGAAAGTCAAAGCGAATCATGAATGTCAGGAGAAGGACGAGAGGAGGCACAAAAGATACGGGCTTCAGTGAAATAAAACAGATTTGGCACGCATACTTTGGAAACAGAAGGGTGTGTGGGGCCGGTACAGGGGTAGAGAGTAGATGTTATGACCTGAAGAACGTCCCCCAGGGGACGAAATCTATAACGGAGAAATCAAGGGAAGAGAGAGTGAGCAAAGTGCGATATGGGACGCTGAGAGAGACGAGGATGTTCCGGATGCGCACCATGGGTAGAGAGTGCATGTTATGACGTGAAGAACGTCCCCAGGGGGACGAATTCCATAACGGAGAAATCAAGGGGAAGGGAGAGTGCTAAGGGTGTGATGGGGCGCTGAGACAGGCAAGGTTGTTCCGGACGCGCACAGGTACAAAGCGGACGCACAACAGCCAAAATGGGCTGGATGGAAATGCAAAAAAAAACAGGGGTCAGTTAAGCGAGATCTCCTCGCTAGTGGAGCAAGCGAGGGGCCACCTGCAAAAGAGGACGATAAATGGCGCCGAAGCCATGTATGGGGCTTTCAGAAGGCCTGTTGGGTCTTTAGGAAAGGCGGTAAATGAATGAGGGACAGGAGGGACCGGGGGAGGTGGTATTACTAGCAGATACAGGGAGATATGTAGGTAATACATGAGGGAGAATTTTTTTTGCTGATGATGGTTCTTGTACTTGTATAAATTTCTTCAAACCACTGTTCAAGTTCTCACATCTTTCTTAAAAACACTGTGAAACAAAGTTCACCATACTTTTTTCCACCATCTAATTTAGGCCCATGGCAACAAGGAACCACCAATTACATATGCAGCTCGCCTGCATTCTCATATAAATTCTAGCCTATAGGCATGAGTTCGCCGTACTTTTTTTTTTTTTTTTTATACTTTTTGATTCATAACTAACTAGCTACAAATACTCCAAGTTTTTTATGCCTACTCAGGCGTTTAACCACTACCATATTCATAATAAAAGAAACAACCCAACAAGCCATCGATCGCCTAACCAACACCCAGATCCAGCCCCCTACTATTCTAGCGGTTCGGTTATACAGACCTCCCCAATATGGGTGCTTTCAACTACCTTTGGTCACCAACTCCGTCAACCAAATCTTCCTCTTCTGCCTGATCTTCCATAGACCCCAGGCCTCAGCGAGTAACCTCCTCCCCCTACTGGTCTTTGGCGCCAGCCATCCGGACCCCCGGAAACACCCATGGGGACAGGGTTCGCAATGTAATAAGGGGGCAGTGCCATATGCTCGCCAGCCATAAGGTGCAGGATTGTTGATATACACTATCCAATACTGCCATCACCCTTCCAGGTACCCCTATTAGAAATAGCATTAACATTATAGTCTGTATCAAGACCACAAAACCTCAAACCCATGAAATATACCTCCCTGCCCATCTATACATCCTTTTCCGCACATCAACTTGGGTCTTACTCTATTCATCACAAGACCGAGAGCAATCTATCGCGAACTGGCCACTCCTCCCCATTAAGCGCTACGGGTAGTAAACTGTTACTGACAGCGCCAACCTCTTGTCTGAATTAATATGTAAGGTAAAACCAACTCTCTGTAGCAGTACTAGCCATGCACATGCTCAACCGGTACTATTCCACAAATCATCAGTATACCCCTGAGGAAAGGGCAGTATACTCTCCCATTATAAACGCTGTTTGCTCCTTAAGCCAAACGCCATACGAATCTCCAACTAAGTGGATGACAGATATTAGCCGAAATTTGACCGACATGCGCGGACTGTCCTCTCGGGCCGGTAACAATGCTCAAGGTAGTAAGGACTACTGCCTCGCCTCACTCATAGTATTAACACAAGCTTCGCGATACTTGTTCAAGGCCACTAGGCCTTTGCCCCAACAAGCTGACCATGTCTAGCCTGGACTTCCCCCTGCAGCCATGCAGCTCTAGGGGCCCGCCAGACTTACCAAACTCCCTGTCAGATTTCTCTTCACACAGGATATAGCCTATAGCCGAGCCCAGGGCTGACCTATCACATTCTTAGCAAAACACACTTACTGGCTTGACACCTCTTTTCACTTAAGTGAATCCTGTTTATGGTTCTTCCTCGCAAGAACAACAGGCAAGTTGCTATAATTTAATTCCCACAACAACCTTTCACTCCCGACCGCGATAATAAACCAGGTGCCCAGTCCTCAGACTTCACGACTTGAATGCGAAAGGGTCTCTCCTCGAGCTCATAAATCATGTCTGAAGTTATTAGCATTGAAGCAACGGAAAACTGGGGTAGGAGGAATTAAACTCCCTCAAGAACACGTCGGTTGGTAATCAGGAAATTCTGAGAGCTTGATCACCCTGTTGATAGAAGCCGTCACCAGCTCTACCCTACCCCCAGACCTTTGATACTTTCTTAAACCTGACCGTCAATAAAACGTCAACACACCCTAATCAACTACTCTAGGCGGGGCTAGGTGATGAAAATTGATGCTCAGAGATAAAGACTTGAAGCCATCATGAGATAGCAGCCAAGGAAGCTGGTTGGCCAAAACCCCAAATGTGACACGTCACTTAGTGTAGGGAGTTGGTTGTAAGAGACACCGAGCTTGTTCGCCATACTTATGCTCACCCCCTAGTATAAGGCAGGTTGGAATCTGCGTTGTGAATGGATAAATCATCCTGCATCTGTTCGGAAAATTCGACGTTCCAACTCACGGGGTTTTTTTTTTGGAATATCTTAAGGCCCTGTTTGGTTGCGCTGGGCCCATTTTGGACTGTTCCAGTGTGAAATGGACAGACCTGTGGGAACGGTTGCCAATTGAGCACCACCATTCACTAGTGGCAAACACATGAAAATTTTCACCTTAGGGCATAGAGAAATATTTTTTACCAGTATGATACCTTCAATCCCTCTTGAATTCAAACTTTCAACACTGCAAACATTATCAGCTTTAGTACTTTTTATTAAATTGTTAAAAATAGAAATTAGAGTTCAAGATGTCTTGTAGATAATATTATAGTATCAAAACTTATTCTACAGGAAAATAATTATTACACTGATAAAATTATTATTATACAACTATTTACATGACATTGTGATGTTTCTTCATAGCAACCATTGTGTTAGGGCTGTGTCTGAAATGGAAGGTCAATGCCTTTTACCGTTGCCAAATGGCCATTTGGTTCCTCCATTTTGAAATGGAAGGGGAACGGTCGTTTGTATGTAAAAATGGAATGGGCCCAGCGCAACCAAACAGGGCCTAAGTATTTACCCGTAAAGCACTGTTCATGGTATAGGATTCTATATCGCCTCTTTCGCAGGCATTTCTCCATGTCATCCATGTTATGAGTGACAGATGTTCCAACCGGTTTAGTGAAATCTCCTCCGATTTTGTCCCTCGATCTTTTTCATCACCTCTCCCTTAAGGAGCAGATGCATACTGGGTTACTCGTGAACATTACCTCCTAATAGCTCGAGAAGCACTAGTGCATAGTTCTGCGTAAATTCCTCCTGAGACTTAATACGGATGGAAAATTGGGACGGGAGGGAAATAGTAGTTTTCAGCATTCTGACATGAACCCCAGGCTACATGCCTCTACTATCATTTCGACTTTGGAGAGCTCTACTGTAGATTCCGGGATTTGCTCTTCCAAAACCCCCAAATAAGCTGTGCTTCTTGGTGAAAGCGCGCCTCTCTTCTCACATTAGGCGCCCCATAGGCTTGCTAGACCCTCATCTCAGACATACAACTAACAACAGACATGGTATAATAAGAGTCAAAAATAGTTATCGTCCTATATCCCGACCTCCAAGGCCGAACACGCTGAACACGACTTATACGAATTTCATAGGTGGAAAGGAAGCTGCATAGTCTATATAGCTCTTAAAGTGGCCATGGACGGCTTCTGGGTATTCCTGTATGATATGTGCTTGAAGCAGCCCGATAAAACTCCCATAAGAATGCTACTCAACTACTATATTTCTAGATGAAGGGCGTACCAGACTATCAACAAAGCAAAAGGTTGAAACTAACCTACTCTCTATCCCTTATAGTACTCGATATCTCTGTCTATCCCAGGACAGGCATTAGGGCATTAATAACCTTCCACCCACATTCCATGAAAACAAAAGTAGTTCGCCGGACATTTTTTTTAATGCCCGACCACATCCACCTGACGGAGATTCGAAAACCAATATTAAAGGGGACCCAGATTGTGCCCTTTAGCTTTTGATGAAGATTTGCCCTTCGCAAGCCATCAATCAATATATGAACGGAACCGCTAATAATCCGTTATGCGTGGCGGCGTTAGTGGCTAAGCCTGATAGACCCGCTAACATACCCTGACTTGTGAACTCCTTTCGGCTGGGTGGAATGATTTCATACAGAGAAGCCTAGTTCTGGAGCTCGCGCTGATGATGCTTATAACTTTTACACTAATAGCACGCTAGGTTCTCAGATTAGGAAAAGTGAGAGATTCCCTCTACCGAGCGGATAACTTCATAATTTAATAGTTCACAAGAATCCCAGATGTCTGTTATTGCAAGCCCGCTTCTAACACAGGGAGAGGGCCTTCATTTTTTGACCTTTATCCCCCTCCCCGCCTGTTGAAAAACGGGCCAAAGGTCAAGCTATATACAGGAAACATGTGCATATGAGAGATGCTTAAGAACTTCATTCTGTCTTAGAGAGCCGGGAGGGCCCACTATTTATGTAGTGAAATAGCAACGTATATCAGTAGCGGAGAAGAAGTTAAAGGAAACAATATGGAAGACAAGAGAAATGAAATAGGAACAGGTTGATCGGGTGGTGGGAAGAGGAAAAAGTTCAATATGGTGAGTCAAACCCCGAGAGTAGGAAACTGGTACTAAGGGAGAATGACCGGCTATGTCGTACTCCAATATGTAGAAAGTGCATATCCGAAAGCCTATTTTCAACACCGCCTGTTGAATAATGATTCAAAGATCAAGGTATGTACCGGAACTGTGCGCTTAGAAGTAATACCTTAGATGCTACATACTATCTTAGAGGGCCGAAGGGCCAACTATTTATGCAGTGAAACAGCAACATATACCCGCAGCGGTAAAGAAGGTAAAGGAAACAATATGGAAGACATGGAAGGTACATGAGAAAAGAATTGCATATGTGATTGAGTAGTGACATAAGAGACAAGCCTAATGTGGTAAGTCAAACTCAAAGAGAAGGAAACTGTAGTAGGAAGAGTGGCTGGTTATGTCGTACTCCAATACGTGGAGAGTACATAGTCGAAAGCTTATTTTCAACACCGCCCTCCATCTATCACCCGAGTGATATTCCATGACACCACACCTCTTCCTCTCCGCTTAATACCTAGTCCCCCAGCTACCTCCCAGAACAACCCCACGAGATCTTGGTCTAGTCACTCAGATATTAGCCCTGATCCCAGTTCTGCTGGAGATACATAGTCTCTCCTCGAAGATGTCGTATGAAGCGTGCAAGTGCTGCAGCTAAGGACTGTTTATCTTTTCCTCTTCCTATCAAGCAGATTTCAAGCGCACTACGAACTAGTACCTAAGAAAATCTACATCTAAAAGGACGGTTGTGCGTGGAGAAGAGCTCGTCACTGAGAGTATTCACCCATCATTACAGACCTATTAGCTATAACGAATAAATATATTCTTCGTAGCCTAACAATGGACGGTCATATTATAATGCCCCCGATATCCTTCTTGAGATGTTCCATTGTAGCGAGTAACCCCCAAAAGCCTCAAATAAAATTAACAATTAAGTATACCCACTCTCGCAAACATATTTGGGGTAGTATCAACACCCCGATTAACTAATTCAAACAACATAGTTCCTCGCTCCTTCATTCGATTTTACTCTAGACTTAAGATATCTTATCCTTCGGTGTTATTTTCGTCAGATCCTCTATTACTTCTCTCCCTAGACTAACCAAGCTTTCGGTAATGTTTTCACCAACTCTAGATTCCGAGAGAGAAGGCGATCCTCCCCCCACCTCTCTCTAGTGAACCATATTCTCACATCCCTAAATGGCTATTGGCATCTAGGCCCCTGGAAACTCAATAGGGGAGTATGCGTTGCCTTCGCCTTCGCCTTCGCCTTCGAGCACGACTTCGAACGTGAATTCGCGCCAGCGCCCGTAGATTGTGAGTCCGCTTTCGCGGGGCGGGGACGCGAATTGGGTATTAGACGAGGAGTGAACTTGAGAGATCTCCACAAGTTTTACCCGGCGGAAGGAGGACAGCTCCTTCGAGATTGCTGACGGCGACGGTGGTGCAGGCGACGGTGGGGATGGTCCAAGTCCGAGAACGCCAATAGGAGTCTTAGCGGGGTACTCTTTTGAGTGTTGGGTCCAGAGTTGGCAGAATTTGCTAGGGGTTATATTAGTTCACTATAAACACTAACTTAGAAGGTGAAGAAGGAAGAAGAGAGAGTATTACCATTGAGTCCACCCGCTGCTGTTCCCGCCGGCACTAAATGCACCCGGAGTCTTACATTTTGGACACTTACTCTTGAATGCGTTGTCCATGTGGTGACGGAAGAGCACGCTCATAGACACTAATCTACCAGGAGTAATATTTTCAACCCACTCGGTCGAAGTAAAATCCTTCTGAGACTTCTCGTCGCTGACAGAGTACTCCCTCGAAATCACCTTCTGATGACCGGGAAGGCCGCGGAATGACAGCTCTAAGAAGCCATGGAACATCTCCAACGTTGCACAGACTACGAACGGCACCGGAAAGGTCCTTCCGATGGCATCTTGCAGTATGATAGAGCCCTCGATACCGCAGCCGAGCTCTTTGATCTTCGGGTGTTGCTAACGGATGATAAGTTCTATATCTGAGACTTTATCCTCTAGGGAGAAGACCGAGCGGCTTTAATTGATATTAGCTCAACGCCCTAGAGTGGAGAGATTGCGAGTGGGCTCAATAGACAGGAGGGGATAACAAATAGGCCATGCAAAATGTCCTGGCGAATGCTGGCCTGTTCGTTGAGCCCTCCTGTTTGGCAGGCCCTCCCGTGGTCAAACAAGTGCAGAGAAAAAAAAGAAACATATCATACATCCCCACGACCAGCAGCAAAAGATTAATAGCCTCAACCCTCCTCCTCAGTGAGTCCTTTAGCATGACCACATCCTCCTCCATAAAGATTTTGTAACTAATCTCCCTCCAAACATCCTTAACCTTCCTCTTAGAGCCGCCATTACACAGACTCTTGTGATACTTCTTCATATGAGCGTTGAAGCCCTCGATCAACTCCCGACAACGCTTAATCTCAGAAGTAATTGCATTGATGGTAGAAGCATAGGGTTGTCTATCCCGCGGCGGCTTCTGCACTAAGTCCCAGACCGCCGTGAGCGCGCTTTGCAACGACTTCAACTCACCTGATAGTCTCGAGCACTGTGCTCTTGAACCAGTGTCGGAGTCCAGAGCGTCGACGAGGGTCCGGATTAGGCGGCTTATGGCGATAAAGTCGCCTATCGAGAAACCGAAGGACATGTTCGCTTTGCTTTCTTGCTTTTTGTTGCCAGAGCTCAAGTTTGTATCGTTCTGAGGTTGCTCCTTTGAGAGAACTCGTGCCAGTAATCGGATGATGGGGCCTTCGCTAGCTTATATACCATCTTTCCTAATACTGAGCAACATTGCAGAGACAAGGCTCGGGGCTGGCTTCATGGCACCATATCATTGCCAGCGTGGCTGTAACGGTAGTCTATTTGCTGGAATCGGGGGCTTAGCACTTAGAACTTGCAGCGTTTTGGTTGGGGGCTGTGATTAGATCCCTGCGCTATGGGTCATTGTACCGTACGAATGCTAGACGTATTGCAATCCGCCCTGGATAGTACGGCATAGAATCTGCTGGAGGGACGAGAGTGGGAAGAACGTGTAGTAATAGGTGGTACTCTTGAGGATCATTACTGCGCTGTTTAAGTTAAAGATGCTTTAGCTGAGTAAGCCATGATATATAGTTCTCGAGCACAAGGTAGGTTAGAATCTGAGCACCTTTGTGAATGGATAAATCGTCCTGTATCTGTTCAGAAAATTCGACGTTCCAACTCACGGGGGGGGTTTTTTTTTGAAGAGTATCTACCCGCAAAGCACTATTCATGGTATAGGATTCTGTATCGCCTCTTTCGCAGGCATTTCTCCATGTCACCCATGTTATGAGTGACAGATATTCCAACCGGTTTAGTGAAATCTCTTCCGATTTGGTCCCTCGATTTTTTTTTTCATCCCCTCTCCCTTAAGGAGCAGATGCATACTGGGTTACTCGTGAACATTGCCTCTTAATAGCTCGAGAAGCACTAGTGCATAGTTCTGCGTAAATTCCTGCTGAGACTTAATACGGATGGAAAATTGGGACTGGAGGGAAATAGTAGTTTTTAGCATTCTGACGTGAACCCCAGGCCACACGCCTCTACTATCATTTCGACTTTGGAGAGCTCTACTGTAGATTCCGGGATTTGCTCTTCCAAAACCCCCAAATAAGCTGTGCTTCTTGGTGAAAGCGCGCCTCTCTTCTCACATTAGGCGCCCCGCAGGGTTGCTGGGCCCTCATCTCGGACACACAATTAACAACAGACATGGTACAATAAGAGTCAAAAATAGTTATCGTCCTATATCCCGACCTCCAAGACCAAACACGCTGAACACGACTTATGCCAATTTCATAGGTGGAAAGGAAGCTGCGTAGTCTATATAGCTCTTAAAGTGGCCATGGACGGCTTCTGGGTTTGCCCGTATGATATGTGCGTGAGGCAACACGATGAAACTCCCATAAGAATGCTACTCACATGCAATACTTCTGGATGAAGAAGGGCGTACCAGACTATCAACAAAGCGAAAGATTAAAATTGCTCTACTTTCTATCTCTATCTGTGACGAGGATGAATATTAGGGCATTAACAACCCTCCACATCCCGCAAAAACAAAAGTGGTTCGCCGGGCTTTTTTTTTAACGCCCGACTACATCCACCCAGCGGGGATTCGAACTTGCGGTGGTTCCTGCTTCAAATTAGTACGGACCAGTTCCTTAGTCATTAGACCATCCATCGGAATTAGTTGATGCTCAGCCCTCCCCTTCGAACTTTAAGTGTGATCTTCCTCAGATAGGATATCTTCCAGAGGAAAGGATAGTGTGATAGTAATATCAAGCGCGGCAGCTCTTATATTATTAGCCCGTTTTTGTTAGAGCCTACTCTCCATTCTTTATGGCGCTCTATATCTCTATCTATCCCGAGGATAGATATCAGAGCATTAAACACACTCGACATTCAACTAGCAGAAAGTAGTTCGTCGAGCACTCTTTGGTGCTCGACTACGTCCACTTGACGGGGATACCGGTAGTAGATGAGTGAAAACTAGACGTATGTCAAGTTAGACCGATAGCACGGGTTTAACTAAATATGGATATTCATTATATAATTCTCTGGTCACTAGTGGAGAGTGTAGAGTTATGTGTTGCCATTGACACAAAGGGGAGAAAGAGAAGGAAGAAACGAAAGTACCACCGTATGGGCAGACTGGGGGTAGGGGGGTACTTAATTGAGTACCGCCTCACTCGCCCACTCACCAACTACAAGTAAAACAAACTAGCTAGAAATCACTACTACCACCGCCACCACCACCCGATTGACCTTCATTGGCCAAAACATCAACGTAAACTCCACCCCTCTCCCCCTCCTCACCACCGCCCTTCCTCCTCCCAATAACCCCTTCAAAATACCTCTCTGTGCACTCTCCCAATCCCAACAAAACCTCTTCGCCTCCCCACGCTGCCATACCCATCAACCCGATCGGCACCCCTTCAGTCGGGGAGTACCCGACAGGGACCGAAATACTCGGACACCCGGTGAAGTTTGCTAGGAAGACGTACTGCATGCTCTTCAGGCTCGTGTTTGCATCGCTGACGCCAGCACCGCCCTTAGCAACGTGCGATTCCGAGGCAATTTTCACGCCGATGTGGGGTGTTACTGGAGAAAGAATTATTAGGCTATCGGTATGGGTGGCAAAGAGCGAGCTTAGATGCGACATTAGCATTGCACGGACGCGCTGGGCTATGCTGAAGTCCTTTTGTACAAGTCAGTAACAAGTCAGTATGGTACCGGTAGTGGTGGCAGGGGCGGTTGAGGGAGAGGGGGGAAATACCCTAGCAGGTGTTTTGTTAGACACTGCCACAAGAATCTTGTTAGCGGGCGTCAGGCCCGAAGCGTCGCCCTTACAAAACCCCTGGCCAATCTCCGTCATAATAGTAATCGCATGGGCTGTTCTTCCCTCCTTCAGATACGGGATCTCAATATCTACGACTTCGTAGCCAGCCTCGGTTTCTAGCCATTTCACGGCCGCGTTTGCAGCATCTTTGACCTCCTGGTCGCAGTCTTCGAACCAGGGTTTGTAGATTCCGATTATGCGCTTTCCCGTGTGTGCTTCTACAGGTGGCTTTGTTGGTTGGGAGAAGTTGATTGAGACTGGGTTTTGCGGGTCGGGGGTTGCCATGATACGGTAGGCGAGCTCGAGGTCTGAGATCGTGGCTGCGATCGGGCCGACAACTCCATTCTGTGGTACGGGATTGTTAGCAAAACCATGATTCGCCGTTATCAGAGGAGAGGGGAAATATACACTCGCAGCTATACTCAATGTAGGTCGTGCAGACACGCGCCCGTGGGTTGGCTTCAGCCCATAAACACCGCAATAACCCGCAGGTAGCCTATCGCACACACCCGTAAACCGTTAACTCTCCCAATCCTCCAATTGTAAAAGCCGAAGTGGTGCAACGATACCTAATAGACCCTCCGCCATCCGCCCCAACGGCAATTGGCACCAACCCGGCACCGACAGCATATGCACACCCACCGGAACTCCCACCAGGATAATAGTCTTTATTGTACGGATTTCTCGGTGTGCCCCAATTTGGGTTGTTATTCGTCGTGTCGAACCCTATCTCATGCATATTGGCTTTCCCAACGACCAACGCACCGGCGTCAACCAATTTCTGCACACACCAAGATGTCTGCCCCTCCTCTGATCCGCTATATGCACGACGTGTCATCTCAGCCTTCGTCAGTCCCATTGTGCGCGGTGTCCCCGCAAAGGTGAATTCGTCTTTTATGAGAACCGGAACTCCATCAATTCCGGAAGTGCGTGATGTTGAAGTAGCATATCTAGCAGTAGACGCGGACGCTTCGGCGGATGGGGTAACGGGGGTGATCACACAGGCCGAGTGAGGGGATTTCGGAGACGTGAGTAGCGGCAGGAGTCGCTCGTTTACGACGGTTGTGGGAGTGAGCTTACCAGAGGTGTACTGAGCAGTGTAAGATGCGGAGGAATTGAACACTGAGTTGGTCCCAGAAGACTCGCTAGGTAGGGAAGGGGCTGGGGCCGGGAGTACGGACGGGATCACGGTCGGGTCAAAGCGAGGGAGGAATCGGTCCAGGACGCCGGATTCTTCGAGTTGTCTAAGGGAATCGAACTTTGCGTTGCTCCAGAGGATGGATTGCAAGGGACCGATGCTAGAAACACTGAAGTTGTTTTAGCCTTTTTCTGCGTGTTTCAATGCGATTCTGGGGGGTAAACAAACACTTCGCTGAGAACTCTTAGCGGAAGGCCTGTGAGTGTTGGATTCGAGTCCCGTGGGTTGACGTATGGGGCGCTCGGAGCAGCAATGGGCTCGGGGTAGCCAACTCCCTTAGAGTTAATTATTTCAGCCATTCTGGGAATGCCGAGGGTATTGGGTCAATGAGATGGGGATGGGGGAAGAGAGAGAGCAAACGGCAAGTCAAGACGGATGGTCCATGAGCCAGATATATATACTGCCGGGTTGACTCTTCTCTGACGTGACGGATTCTTCCGGTTTCGCTGGATTCAAACACGGCATTCATTCCAACTGCGTGAAAGGGAGGGCTGATGACCAGCAAAAAAAGAAAAAAAGCGTTCGGAGAATAGTTATTCCGTTGTCGGACCGATTGGTGATAGTTGCCATTCAGAATCCTCGGCTATGCCTATATCCAGGCGCTCAAGCATGTCACTCGTTTGCCTACAAAAATGGATTCTGCACTTTTCAGACGTACCTCTACGATAAGGCCCTAGGTTCTCGTTTACTTTGGGCATCACCCATGCCAGTCTAGCCTAGTTATCGTCTCATAATTTCTCTCATTAATCTCATCATTCTTACCGAGTGTTCTCAGCCTGGCCTGCTATGCCTAATTGCTACAGGGGTCTCTACACCTATTTTTTATATAGATAGGGGTACTAGGCTAGGTGCTGTTAGATTTGATCTGGGTTAAAGCAATTAACCTCCGACGCCCAGTCCGTTCTATGAGTTGTGAAGGAGTCTATGTTGCATTTCCAGTGGAAAACCACTTGAAATCCTCACCGGAAGATATCTGTGCGGGGAAAGGGACACCTGCAGTGGGTCAAATACCCAGATGTTATCGTACAGCTTGACGGTGCTAAAAAGATCTCCGCACCGGTATTGTGACACAAATGAGCTTCTAACAGGAACTAGCAGAGGTTAGGAGACTTAATAGTAAGAGTCCGAACTTGTATGATATGGAGATTTATTTCAATCCAAAACTAAGTGTTATACTGGCGTCGTAGACAGTAAGGTAAGTTTGATGCCTTCCCTTGTATTAGACTACTAAGTCTAGATCTAGCCAATCCCAGAGAAATTTCTCTAGAGTCAGGCTCCGTTTGGCCAGTTGTGCCAATGGAATTCCAAGCTCTTCTACGTGTATTTGGTCCAGCTCATAGCGTAGTTAGTAATACACAGTGGCGCTTCCACAAGGCCTGTAGAAACAATACTTCAAATATGTATATCTCATAGACATTACGCGGGGATTCACTACATGTCCTCACTTACCACAAGGCGCTAGGGACAATAACCCAAAAGAACGCTTCAACACCAAGCTTAATTACGACAACCTAAACAAAACATCACAAATTTTAAGCAAGAAGGCATGAAGTAAGTGGTATTGAAAACTCCCTTACTGAGCTATAAACGAGCCTATCCTGATTTTTACCAGCCGCATGCTTCAGTAAGTCAAATAGAAACCTTGGTTGAGAGATTGAACCGCTTTACCTCTCAGACAAATAGTCGAAGGCTTGTCAAATGGGCGGGGGCTTTAAGTAGGATAAACATTAGCCGCTCGCCTGCGAGTGAGTAAGTGAGTGAGTGAGGAGGGCCCCACGGTGAGTGAGTCCCAGGGGCACAGATATATATCTTCAAAGGCGAATTTATGAAAATTGGTCGCTCTTGACTAACGCCATGACCCCCCCATGTTCAGACGGATAAATAGTCTCGCTACAATTGCCATACCGGGGTTGGAAAGAGGTGGGGTTTGATTTCGCGCAAGGACCATGCTGTTAGAGTTACTAGGGTATTGACCCGGGTGACCGGACGGACAGGGGTCAGGAAATGTATGCTGATACATATATTTCCTGACCCCCGTCCGTCCGATCACCTACGTTCATACCCTAGTACCGCAAAAACCCTTGGAATCCACGACCGGTACCTCCGCTTGACGTTTAATCTCCGTCAATCCCCACCCTCCCAAGATAGGTCTAGTTTGACAGGTTAGCCGGATTGCGAATACCCCATAAACAAGATCTAACACGTCCAGTAGGCCGATCTTGTCCCCCGTCAGGAAAACGCTAATCCTTCTCAGGAGCTTTTGACTCAGATTCCGGAGATTACAGATCTTCCGGAGATAGTGGATTTCCGGAGATTTTACGGTACTGGAGGCAGCTAGTGCATTACGGTTGATCGTGGAAGTTAGGGAGTGGATTCTTCCGGGGTTTTTGCAATTTATGGAGAAACCCCTTAGACACCCCTTTCTCCGGAATAATGGGAGTGTGTAGGTGAATGGGACATGCATGGAAACATGGAGATATGTGTGGTGGGCTATTGATCTGGATGCTTTTATCCAGTTTTTTATTACTCCTGCCCTTACCGTCAGTTCAGAGGGTAGAGCACTACAACGAAATTTATGGCTGTACCTTTCCTAAATTTCCTATACTCTCCAACTTGCGAAGTGAATCCGCTTACTCTACCGCTACGTGATTGATAGATGCATCTAGCTATCAAAGCCATCATTAGAAAAAAAATTTACCCTAATGCCCCCTAAGACACAAACTCTTCAGCTTTTCCCGCCAAACTGGGATGGAGTAGTGGTTAATTCTTTCTTCATCGCTTGTAGAGGATGCATTCCAAGAGGCCTCAGCCACTCCAATCGCCTTCTCAGTTTCTATATAGAGCATGTGAAAATCGCCGAAAGCTGGACTGTGCATTTTAGATACTTAGCTATATCCTAAAGTTTCTCTAGAACTTATCATATCAGAATTCGCGCAATAACAATTACTTGAAAACCCCCATTTTTGGTGAGTTTTGGCCCTTCATCTATAATACTGGTCAGTTCACAGCGCTTGATATTCTTGTCTGATTTTTATTTTTATTTTTATTTTCTTCGAAAAATTTCCTATCTGTGAAAGATCACACTCAAAATTCCAAGGTCAGAGATAATTATCGACCAGTTCTGATGGTCTAATTGGTTAAGGAATTGGTCCCGATCGTACTGGTTCGAACTCCCGGTGGGCCCCCGGCGTTCGAACCTTACGGGTGGACGTAGTCGAGCATTGAAAAATGCTCGGCGAACCACTTTTGTTTTTGTTGGATGTTGGTTTGTGGGTTGTTAGTGCCCTAATGTCTACCCTCGGGCAGGTAGGGATAGAGCGCTGTGGGGGGTAGGGTGTAGAGTAGAGTATTATAGTTTTAACCTCTGGTTTTATTGTTGATAGCTGGCACTCCCTTCTTTATTTCCTAGACTCTCACCCGGGAATAACATGCGAGTAGTGCTCTTGTGGAGATGTTGTCTGGTCGCCTTAGGAGTGTATTATACGGGTATAATTACCCAGAAGCGATCCTGGCCACGTTAAGAGCTAAGTTAACTTATGTATATAGACTATGCGCCTTCCTCTCCCCTGTGATATAGAACGCGGCATAAGTTATGTCTAGCATGTTCAACCTCTGAGCTCAGGATATGACATGACCCTCCTCATCATACCTTATCTATTGCTAGTGTCTAGTCACCAAACTGTTCCTGCAGGGGATAAGGAGAGACGAGTGATTTCTTATGATACAGGATTAAGTATCCCTATAAGAAGTCTGGATTCTAGTTATTGCCTGCCACCAGTACCGGTATCAGGCACCCCTTATTTACGAGTCGCGCAATTCCGTAGGAAG
Source organism: Tuber borchii (assembly GCA_003070745.1). Taxonomy (NCBI): domain Eukaryota; kingdom Fungi; phylum Ascomycota; class Pezizomycetes; order Pezizales; family Tuberaceae; genus Tuber; species Tuber borchii. The sequence continues at coordinate 95,852 of NESQ01000312.1, read as the reverse complement.
AGAGTCCATAAGGTCATATTGCATTTGGAGAGGCAAATTAAGTCCTAGCAACCTCCCTCTTCAAGCATCACATGACCCCATCCCTTTGGCACCGTTTCTACTCCTCAAGCTCAACCTAGGAGTCGAGTGCAATGCTTTGAGCAAGGTACCTCAACCGCAAATATCTCGTTATAATGCTTTTCTATTGTGAGCTTACCAATGCATAAATGCCAGCAGCCTTGGAGTTTTAGCATGGGGGGGCCGGTCCGTCTTGGGACCGGGCGAGGATAGACCTTTGTTACCCCTCCCTGCCTCCCAGGAAAAATCCCTGACGATTTAGATGTGGGCGTCGATACGAGCGGCCTCCACTATAGCTTTAGTAATGTATGATACTAAGTCAAGGAGAAAAAAAAGTAAACATGAGAGTTAGCTTTTAGTGCCCACCACATACATAGACAAAGAAATTCTTAAACAAAAAGTTTCACTTCACCCCCCCCTTACCCCCTCGGCCTTTTTAACAATACCGCACGATACCCCCGGGAGAGTAATACCTACGCTACTACTACTAAGCCCTTCCTTTCATCCAAGGCATTAGTGAGATTCCCAGTCAATTTCCGGCAGAATCTTAACCTTGGCTACAATTCTTACAATTAGAACAGACAATCTTACAATTGCCATCCCAAACAAACCCAGACAAGCAACTAGACGATCCTTTTTTGGTTCTCCTCTTCCCCCTTTCTCCTCCCACTTACCTACCCCCCCAATCACGGACCTCACCGCTGATAGCTCTACAGCACCACCAAGGAAAAAGCCAAGTCCTCCCTCAAACTCCTAGTCCCCCATGGAGTAGGATTTCTCAATTCTCCCGCTTAAGGTGAATTGAACTACTGTACCAATTGCCCGAGCGCTAACCGGCTCCCCGCATCTAAACTATTGGCCTAGTAGAACACTTCACTTAATGCCACTGCGGGAACTATCGGCGGCCGGATTTAGACTTAGATTTGAGGGGGGAGACCCGTTTGCGATTTAGTGAACCCTCAACATTTGAGACGGAAGATGGCAAAACCTAGTACTACTAAAGAATCTCTATAGCATTCAGAATTTGCAGCTGCTCTTTTTCCCCATATCAATAAAGAGCAACTCTTTTTTTATTTAAAAGAATAAAATAAAATAAAAAAGATATTCTTGTCTTTGTTCTGCTACCCCGCCGATCGCAGACTTCACCCTTAGGGGTGAGGTCCAGAGTCGGATTCTACCACCTCGCAGCAGGTCTGATTTGCGCTACAGCCTTATTGAGGGCTTAAGGTCTTCAGTCTCCCAGTTCCTGTAGGGCAGGTATCCTTTGTTGTCCGCCTACCCTACGTGACAGGTCGTTCAATAATAACTCATTTTGAGAGGAATCGAACTCCTGGGCTCCTGCTAAATTGCACAGGAGGTTAATTGTTTCTTGACATATTAACCACTGCGCCAGCTAGGCATTTTCACATCATATCGCTATAGGAACAAATACTTATCCTGTTGTCTTTGATTTTTCACCTAAGGTTAAAAATAATCCTATAACAATGTCATTTATTAAATATTTAAGAAATTTCAGGAATTGACCCGGCCTTGAAAGAAGAGATATTATAAACGTTAATCGATAATAGCCAACGGCAGAGTTTCATTGTATGTAGAGCGGCAATAACAACCCCCAGAACGCCAATAATGGAAGAGAGGTTGGTTTGGCTGCGAGAAAGGCAAGATTTGGAGAGAGTCACAATTGTGGGTTACAGATGTACTGCTGAAAGTCGTCTCGCATCCCAGGATTGACACTGTAAGAGCCCGTTCGGTTCCCCCATACAAATGGCCGTCCCACTTCCGTTCCAAAGAGGAGGAAAGGCAATTTCACAGCAGAAACGGTCGCCCAACGGAACGGTTGACCCTCCTCCCGTTCCAACCGAACAGGCTCTAAGTATATGGTAGGTAAAGTACTAGGCCAAAAGGATCCGTACGATCGGTGGTTACCGCGCGACACCTCAAAACACCCCATTCCTAAGATCAACCACCCCTCAACCACAATGCCTCCACACAAGACAGGCTACCTCACAGAGTTTGAGAAAGGGCAAATAGTTGCTCTGAGGAAAAAAATAATCTCTTTGGGAGAAATTGGAGAGCTCTTAAACTGTCCAAAGAGCACTATTCAAACTTTCCATAACCGCTTCCATAAGAGGGGTGATGCAAAAAACCTTCTTATACCTGGAAGACCTAAAATTATCGATTCCAGAACCCACCGCCACCTAGTCAGGGAGTCTAAGAAGGCATGCTGCCAGACTTTATCAGAATTGCACAATGATGTTGCACCACATTCCTCCCTCCAAATAGTCAAGAGAGTTTTGGCCTCAGTCAACATAAAGAAATGGAGAGCTAGGAAAAGAGCTCTTCTAAACAATGAACATACTGTTAAGAGGTTAGCTTGGGCAATAAAGTATAAGGATTGGACAAAGGAAGACTATGAAGAAGTCATCTTTAGTGATGAATCCTTGGTTGAAAAGTTTAAGTATCTTAAGGGTATATGGGTATTCAGAACACCTGAAGAAAAGTGGCACAAAGACTGTATTCATGGGGTTACCAAGGGGCCAGGGGTAAAGCTGATGGTTTGAGCTTATATTTGGGGCAGAAATAAGGGTCCTCTGATTCCTATTTTTGACAAGAGTGTGGATAGATTTGTATATATTGGAGTTTTGGAGGATGGTTTAGTTGATATCTGGCAGGAGGTGGAGGACACAGTTAGGGATCCTATCTTTTAGCAGGATGGTGCAAAGATACATACTGCAAGAGATACCATAGCTTGGTTTGAGGAAAACAACATACAGGTTATGGAATGGCTACCCAATTCTCCTGACCTCAATCCTATTGAGCACTGTTGGAAGAGGATGAAGGAAAAGCTGCACCAGCGCTTTCCCAACATCCACAAGACCAAGGGGGCCCAGATACTGTTAGAAAACATCCAGCAGTAGCTCTAAATCAGGTCTGAACTCAGGATATTCAGGAGGATTTTCTGGAAAGGTTGTGGGAGTCTATGCCTAGTAGGGTTGCTGCTGTCTTAGATGCAAGGGGATGGTATACCAAGTATTGATTTTTTTGTTTTCTAATTTTACATATACCTTTTCTTATATCTATTGTATGTCTACACATATTTTCAGTTTATCCTAAGCAGTTGTGGTTGTAGGGGTAATAAATTTATAGTGGTAGTGGGGTTGCGGTTGCGTTGCCGTACGGATCTTTTTGTACCCGTACTTTAAGTGGAATGACGCCAAATTTGGAAACTTGTTCAGGGCATTGTGTCCAACTTTCAAGTCCAGTGTATGAGTTCCTCTCCTATTACTAAATTAAAGGTAGTAGAAAGGATGGAAATCTGCGTAACAAGTGGGGTCTCCCCTCAGCAAGCAAGCAAGATAGAAAGCGTATTCTTGGATTGTGCGCGTAGGAGAGCGATCCTATCAGATGATCCCGACAGTATTTTGTTTTACAGCACAGGTGCAATATTAAAATCGCACGGTGCTGTAGCATGAGAGGATACGGAATACCATAGCCTAACAACAATGAACCACTAGAGTAGACAAAATTGAGAATGGATTGACATCCCACAGCGTGCGAACTCAGTTAGATAGGCTATGTTAAATACAGACCTTAACCAACACACAGCCAACAAGCCGAGAGCGTATGTTCAGACCCTCATTTCTGATATATCTTAGCCTATTATGTCTAATATACCGTAAGTACTCAAATAGAAGAAAAATGTGCTAGGACGTTGGAATTCCCCTTCTCAGCTTAGCGAGGAGAAAACACCCCAAATTCGGCCCAGAGTCGAGCCGAACAAAAAGGAATATGTATAGCGCCTTACTAGGAGAGGCAACTCCAACGTCCTAGCACATTTTTCTTCTATTTGAGTACTTACGGTACAGTAGAGGTACTGTGGTAGAGATGTTCATCGCTGTAGGGGTATAAAGGAAGACCACCGCGAGCGATGTTTCTGACTGGTGAGTCATTACACCCGACTCTCAAGTCGAGCATACCATACGAATCCAAACAGTGTACTCAAGCACCCCAGCTTTATTTCCATTTCCCACCCCAACGAGTGATATCCTATGCATAGGTGGGAAAGTTTTGCCACTAGTTGATTACTACTTCTCGCTCCCACAGGTATACTTATACTTATAATGGCCCATTCCCCCTAATAGGCTCACATAGATAAATACCAGCAAACGCTCCTTGTTTAATGATCGTAGATCAAACACCCGGACGACAATATGAATTATAGAAACCCATCAATTATCATGACGTTGCATGGGCGAAGGTATCATACTATACTATCCCCTAAACGGTCAAGGGGCCCGTATGGGACCCTTAATATTCTCCAAGTGGGGGGTGCGGTAGCCACAATGACCCCTTCTATCTTTTCATTGGGAGAAATTCTGCTATTACTTTTCATTCTAAATAAGTCTTTTTCCTTAATTCCTGTGTCTTTTTTGCTGTCTTTTTAAATTTTAATTGTTGAGGTTGATCTCGGGCGCTTGTGTTGTCATTTGGGTTCGTTAACCGCTGACCGTCTAAGGGATAATGCCTGACTAGCTCAAGCAAATGTACATGACTAAGAAAAGGAATGCCAGAAACAGAGTTTTTCAGGGCAAGCAAAAATGGACAATGTGATGAGGTTTTAGAAAGTAGGTACATACCTACTGGCACAGCACGGTACATTGAACCTAGGGAAATGCTAGAGTAGACCATGAGTGCGCACCCGTTCTAGCCCCCCTCCCCCCCCCCCGACCGAGGTATATATATATATAGAGCTTTTTCAATCTATCATTCCCACCCAATGCTATAGCAATTAGTGTAAACTAACCTTTAAGTGAATATTCTACAATAATGTACTAGCAGATTCTCATATACCAAACAGCTGTAGAGCCCTGGTAGTAAACTACAATGTGTTTAATCACTAAAGAGGTCTATAGAAGGAGCCTGCCAATATTTCTGCCATTGGAGGACTTGGAGGTTTCCAGTGTGTAAGCTTCAGGCAGCCTTCTTTAGTGTATATAAAGTGTGACCAGTAGCAAAGATAGTGTAGAGAATTAACTATGATAATATTATAATGCTTGAGCATGCAAATAGAATAATGTAATTCATACAGACTCTGAGCCAGTAGCAGTATGGAAGACTTGAGCATGACGTGTATTAGGGCTATTACTTGTCTAACTTAACATTCTTGATTACCCCCCCCCCCCCCCTCATCACTATAACATAATAATAACCAAACAGACAATCCTATAACCACTCTACACCCAATCTAATTTTGTAAAAACTCACCCAGAGAAAACAAGAAACAATAAAATTAACCAAACTTATCTCGCCGCCCCGACCCACCATTTTACCAAGCAACCCGAGCTCAAGAATACGCCAAAGACCCCAAGACCTAACCAGCAGAGAAACTCTAAAAAAAGAGGATTTAAAAGCGGTTAGATGATGCCCTCTACGAACTCCAGTCCGCTAATCCTCTCCTGGGTCCATCGCCGGCTGCCGGAGCTCTGTCGCTTCCAACCAAGAACTGGCCAGAAACGCTCGTCGACACGGATGGAGACAACGCTGGTGATGCCTTTGCGGTTAACTTGCTTGATACGGATGTACTCGCCAGTCTCCCACTTCCTGCTCTTAACAACGTCAATGAGGTCGTCGATGCTAGAGATGGAGACCCCGTCGACTTCCAAGATCCAGTGGGTCGGGCGGATGTTATCAAGTGCCGGAGATCCGTATGAGACACCTCCGACATAGACGCCAGGGGTCTTGATAGGGATGAGCGGGGATGGATTCTTAGAGTCTACCTGCTCGAGCACTGCAGCGTGGGTCGCGTGGACAATCGCACCAAAGAATTGAACGACATGGGTTCCTGTGGAAGGATGGGCGGGAGTGGTTGGGATAGTCAGAGTGAGCTCTTTGCCGCCGCGGAGGACAACCATTTCGACGGATTCCTTCGACTCGAGGTTCAGTTCTGTGAGCTGAGAAACCCTGTGGATTGGCTTGCTGTCAATCTCCAACACAATATCTGCGATCTTTGGGCACTTGTCCTCGTGTTCTGGGGAGACTGATGATGGGCGAAGTCGGGACTCGACGATGAGTGGTCGGGGAGCGCCACGAATCTTCTTTGCTGCCTTGACATAAGCATCAAACCTCTTCTGTGAAAGTCCCATGGTGGACACAGTTGCGAGCGACATGTCGGAGAACTCAATTCCTAGATCTCGATAAGGCGGCTCAACAGGCCCGGTGGCCAATTCCTCATTAATGCGAGCGACAACCGGAATAACATAACGCTGAATATCAAGACCTTGAGTCCAGAAAGAATCATCACCATTCTTGTTCTGCGACGAAATGGTCATATAATAAGCTGCAACCTTCAAAGTGCGCTTCTCCTCGTCCGATGCAGTCTTAGATGGCTTGCGCACAATAACACCACCCCAGCAACCCGACGATTCAGAGACACTAATATTCTCGATGTTAATCAACCTGTGACGCGGGGGATTGCATTGCCAGGTGTTGAAGTTTACGCCAATTGATGCAATGGAAGTCTCCTTCTGGACAAGGAGTTGGTCTGGTGACAAACCAATCACCTTGATCTCATCGCGTACCTTGAGAGGTTTTGTGTCCCATTCTGGCACGCTGACGTTCTTAGGGAGAAGTTTGTTATCAAAGGAGACAAGCGTAAAGGCCCCGAGATAGACTACCTGTCCGGGAATGTTCTTGTTTGAGACCGTCAGACGAATATCCAACATCTCCGCTGGAACAGATGACCTATCAAACAGGATCAAGGGAACGGGTGATAGCGATACAATCACACCGACACCCGAATAGTTGGAAGCAGATGTGTGGCCGTAGATGGAGTACGGGAGACGGCAAACAACATTGACAAGAGAACCTTTTAATTTCTCAAGACCCGCTTCTTCCGGATCTTCCTCATCATCCTCTTCAGTACTGATAGCATCCTCATCCTTAACATCTGGCGCACTGAAAACTTCCTCTGGGGGTGGAGCTTCAAGCTCTCGCCTAACCCATACTCCAGCCTTATCATTTCTCTCAAACAAAGCAGCGAGGAAGAAATGCCTATCAATATCGACCATCATCATTTTATCTTCGGTTTTACCCATAGACCTCGTCATAAAGGGCACCCGCTTGTAATCCGGGATCCCTTTGATGACTTCAATGAATTGGTCCAAAGTCTTGGTAGGCTTTCCATCGACTGCAGTGATCAAGAAATCTCTACTCCACGAAGACCACGAAATAAAACCAGAAGCTATCAAACAATCAGCATTAGGAACACTAGTAAGCGAAAGTAGTGAAAAGGAAATCTTACCCGCACAGAAAACGCCAGTCCCAAGTTGGACGTTATGATTTCTACCCATCTGATAACTTAAGTCATGGATCACAGCTCCACCAATTTCCAAGAAGCGGCTCGGAGTGATCGTGTGCAAATCCTGAACGGTGCATACAACTTGTAGCCTCCCGGTCGCGCCAGCCTTGCCCTCCTTCCCAGCACGGAAAATCTCAATCGTAATATCCTCTCCAACACTATCATCAATAATACTCCAAAGCCCAGTAAAGTCCGTAATGTGCTCTCCGTTACAGGTGAAAAGAATGTCCCCGGGCTCCAATCCGTGAACCCTAGTTACGCCAATTGGGAGAGCAACCTCGGCCTTGTTCGGAAGTTGTGGCCTATCTGGGCTCGCAGGGCCGCCCTTGAGAACCCGGATAACACCAAGGAGACCTGTAGCAGAAGAATCCCTAGCCCTGCATTCCTCCTCCATTAACTCCGTTAAACCGAGCCTTCGAAGTTCATCGTAGCTGTGATGCAGAAACTCGGTCTGCAGAGTACCACGGCTGACAGCCTCCTCTCTCTTAATCTTCTCCACCGCGCGCACGACCCTGTGCAACGGAAGATAGAAAGAGCTCTGGGAGGAGTTACTTCCTCCAGCATTCAAGGCCACAGCCTGGCCGTTAATATTCAACACCGGGGACCCGGAGGATCCACCAGAAGTTCCAGAGGCAGCCTGCATGTAAAAGGTGTTGAAGTCGTTGTAGGAGTCGGTTCCGTAACTTGGGGCATGGCGATCGAGCCTCGCGAGGGTGGAGCCAAGAATTGACAACTTCTCACCAGCGTCGTTACCGACAACCTTGATGTCCTCACCTACACGGGCGAGTTCCGGTCGAAGCTCAATCTCTTCAACACTAATATGCTTCAACTTCGACGGATCATACCTAAAGACGCCGAAATCGTGGGTAGGGTCACGATAAACGGGTTTGATTGGCACCTCCTCGTAATTGACGAATACGGCGACCGAGGTTATCGGTGCAGGTGACACCACATGACGGTTAGAGAGGATAAGGCCATGCTTCTTAGAAATCACGAATCCGGTCGCAGTATAGTCGCCGGCTGACTCCGTATCGAAGGGCCTAGTAGTTGTCGCTTTAATCGAAACAATTCCATTGATCACCCTGGCAATCGTCTTATCCCACGTCTCCTTGTCAGGTGAAGAAGCAACGCTCGTGCCCGAGGCGAAGCTCGTCGCTGACATGCTCCTAGACAACGGTGGTGTCGGGAATGCATTACTCGGCATGAGTTTTGTTTCCGGAGGAGGCTGCTCGATTTTTGGCATTGACATCTCGCGTGCTGGCTTCTCGTCCTCACCCGGGGTTTCTGGCTCGACTTTTGGGGCTTCATCTTCAGTAGTGGTAGGCACCGCTAGGACAGCCGTCTTCTTTAGCTCTTTCTTCGACTTCAGCAATTCTGGTAGGTCTGCTCGGGAGCTCGGAACTTTGGATGAGGAGGTTGGGGAGGATATCGAGGTTGCCACCTCACTCCCTTGCGATGGGAAGTAGGAATCGGTATTTTTGCATCGAAGGGCCGAGTCCAAAGCTCCTACCTGAGGTGTCTTGATGATATTCTGAGCCGGAGCTGGCTGTAGGTATTGATAGGTTGTATTGCTGCTCGACTCGTCCATGATTGCTATAAGGGATTAAATAATTCTATAAATTGCAGAAAAAGTGGAACAAAAAAGCCAACCAAATGGAAAGTGAGGGTTCGGGGGGGGCAAGACACTTTTCTAAGGAGGTCGAAAAAGCCAGAAGGAGATAAGAAAGTAGAGACGGGGGGCATGGGCCATGCTATATACGAACCCCTACAGCGGCTCACTGGTCTAGAGCCTATTTTTTTTTCATTTTTTTGACCTAGAGACTCGCCTAGACACTCTAGACAAAGGCCCTGCCCTGGACAGAGCAGCGGTGATCAGCCGAGTAAGGTAGAGTCAACCCCAGCGAGATGTTCATTGGTTAATACTGTAAGAGGGTTCCGTATAAGTTATAGGCATATATGATAACCCGAATATTTGAGTCCGAATTTTGCATGGGTGGTCAGATACGCACAGATAATTTGCTATACAAAATTTTGTCCCTCCTCCCTCAAAATGGTTGCCCCAACAACCACCTCCTCAGAACTAATTTTACTGGTCTATAACAAGATTATTAGGTCTTCTACAGTTAGCCAAATTCAGCCCACGTCTAGTATAATCCCCTCTAACTATCGTGAGAAGGAGAAAGGAAGGAAAGGGGAAGCCTTAAACTCAATTCTTGAGTTCCCTCCCCTTCGCTGCTCAGCGCTGTTACATGTGTCTCCTTACTTACTCGGTGTCCAACCCGTTATACCAGCCAGTGAGTTAGAAGAGAGGGGGGGTTTTTTTTTCTTTTTCTTTTACCCTTTTTATTCTGGCTATAGAAACTTACCACGCCTTTCCATCCCATCTCTAAAGGCTTACGGAGGCGCTGGTGGTGCTTTTAGAGGCAAAAGGACAAAGGGTGGAAAGGTATTGGGGTATTCATACTATACTTGTACTAGTACACCAAAGGAATTGAGGGAGGGAAGAGACATGGCTTCCCCCAACGAGAGATGTTTATGGAATCTCCACCGTCTCCGTCAACAATCTCAGGCAAGGCCCCCCTTCTTTCCCATCCGTAATGTGGCCTCCCGGGATAAATAAATGGCGTACTGTCCACGTACACAGAAGCAACTGCACCATGGACACATGCATATAAAAAGTAAAGTGTGGTCAATTTGCAACAGATAAAAATCATCCCTTCCGTTGAGCTAGATAATTACAGTATTATCTGCCATATTACTCGGACAACGAGCGCAGAAATATATGCAACTAGCATAGCTACTGTATAGTGCCGGCAGTGCTCGAGCACTGTATGGCGCTGTTGGAAGGTACCGGTACTCGTATTCGCAACCATCACATGTATTTCTTTCCCCACACTACAGCGGCGCCACATCAAACAGGAACTTCTCTCAACAGCCGGGGTGGACCCTGAATCAAGGAAACCGGGACCCCAACAGGATGGCTGTCGGCAAGTTTGTCTTCTAGAAAGGGTGGAAGAAAAAAGAAAAAAAATAAGGGTGGGATGCAAAGTGCTCTTGCAGAAAGGGTGTTGTTGTCACATACGGTATGGTATTTGAAAAAAATCAAAAAATCAAAAGCTCCCGGCAATGTCGACTCCCTTTTGCCTCAACTCCCTTTTGCTTAACTGCTCCATTCCGGGAGGGAATGAACAGCGAGTCTGGCAGAGTTACTGACTGATTTTTTCCCACTTTTTCCCACTTTTTCCCTTCGGGTAGAAGCAGCTATCATCAGTCTAGGCCTCTCACCAATGGTGGGAGTTGTAGTGAGCAGTGGGGGAGGGGGCAGACATGGATGGGCAATGGAGGTCGGGTGGCGAGATCGGTCGGTATTCGGCGAAGGAGAAACGCACGCTGCCGGCACCGTCCTCGTAGCAATACCGGGTGAGTATCATACGGCGGGCCAATTGACCATCACGGGTTGGTCTTGTGGCTGCTTTCAATCTTCAAGGGCGCTAAAATCACGAAACAGAGGCTGTCCTACTGACTCCTACAACAGTATTATGGCCACAGCACGATACGACGAGCGCCGCCAATAAATGTATTGGTCACGTGCCTAATATGGACACTTTTTTGCACGAGAAGATTCACCAAATTTTTCTTGTCAGACCCACGCGACTAATAAATCTGTCAGCCGCACTCATAGCCTAGAAGTTGTGCTACACCGCATCTACTGATGAAATTCGCTAACCCCGTCCCAGGGTGTGTTATTTCCGGCCTAGTAAGGTATCGTATTTTTCCACATTTGGGCCTAAACAATGGATTGTAGTTGGCTACTTCAAGTTAGTCTGAAGTTGCCAATGAGAAATGCCATTTGAACCCTAATTCCGCTCTCTTACTGGGCCAGAAGTAACACATCCTGGGACGGGGTTAGCGAATTTCATCAGTAGATGGGGACGGTTAAGAATTGGAGAAAGTGACCATCCAGATCCCTCACCAAGCCAATTGGAAAACCAAAAAGGCCTCTTGGAGGAGATAGAATCCATGAGTCCAGGGTCAGGAATAGCTCAGTTATATACGGGTTCATTTGCGACAAATGAAAAATCCCTCTAAACCTTCAATTCTCACTTGTTTAGTCGAGTGTAGCTTCAAGACCACTGGTCTGGATTCATGACTCCCATAACTTCGTATCTCTCCTAGGATATCCTAATCATCTCTGAATCGCCACCCTCTAGTTCCTGATTTTTAATCCCCCCGAGCCCTACTTTATCAGTAATTCATCACCCATGTTCAGGGGAAAGATTGAGGGAAAAATATCTACACCCGGGCTCGGGTTATTCCGGGACCGAGATATGTTAAATCTAGGCCAGCGGGTAGTAGAATCCATCCTCATCGGGTGTTTCTCATTAGCCAGTTTATACCAGCAAGCACTCGCCAATAACAACCTATTCTTTATGCCAAAATCTCAAGCTAGGTTATGATATCTTACCAGAAGGGAGTTAAGATATCCTGGTCCTGGCTTAGCGGATTTCCGTGGTTTTTACCGTATCTATTTATTTATTTGTTTCTCCTCAGCAACAAACAAAAGAAACAGCAACAATTAAATTGTCGTAATTAGCTCAAAGGTGCGGTTATCCAAAAAAAAAAAAAAAAAAATAGAAAGAAAAACCCTTGAACAGTGGGGGCATAGCAGTGCTATCGTATAATACTGCCACTTTCAATAATTGGCATTTGAAATCAACCCTCATGGGCAATTCTTTTTGCTTACATAATACACCCAACAAAGCGGGGCTGGCAAATCTAACTTCAAAAATGGCAATACATGGGTGATTATGACAACTTGGTTGTTGCTGTTTCTTTGCCCGTTACTACCGGTACTGACTAGACGGGGCACTTTACATCAAAATGGAGCATCCCCTCGAAGCCCTATCACTAGGGTCAATAGAGGTTTACCGGTAACCTTTTCGCCTTTCTTTGTTTCCTCCTTTTTTGTTGTGCTTCTTCAAGAGCTTGGATCACGGGCGGCTCTGCTACTGTTCGCCAGCATCGAACCGGTATCACAAGTCACCCCACCCCACCCTACTCCACGCACCGTGCCCATTTCATCCCATCTCGTCTATCGCATCAGGCTATCATATCAGATGGCCCTGTGGTCACACGGAACCGACTACAAGGTAACGGACCTGGCTGTCGGGTCTGACGTGATCGAGCTCTCAGGGCCCGCTAGTAAGCGACAAGCGGCCTCACTGCAGTGAGAAGGCAGAAAGGCTCCGCCGCACCCTGTTCCGTGTGCCTCGTCAAACGGGGCCAGGCTCCGCAAGTGAAAAGGAAAGGGAAAAAAACCCTGACTCATTTTCGGAACCTTGATGCCCAGTGGAAACGCTGATACCACGAATTCTCAAATAGGACAAAAACGTGCTAAGACGTTGCGGCTGCCTCTCCTGGCACAGTTCGGCTATACTTTCTTATCTCAACCGAGGGCTGAGTTTAGGGCATTCTCCCTCGCCGACTGGCGGCTGAGAGGGGGAATTTCTAACGTCTTACTTATCCTAGGCAAGAAGAATCGGAAAACAAGGATTCATAAAATATATGGCAAAAAATCCGCGCATATCACAAACCTACGGCTCGTATTTTCGATACTTCTTACCTGGGACAAGTAGCAAAAATTTCTCCTATTTGGGTATTATACTTACGGCAGTTCCAGCCAGGGCAATATAAAACAGATCCAGCACTCTGCCCTACTACCATCAGCTCCTCTAACGTAAACAATAGCAAGGAAAGAGCTAAATAGTAATTTAAAAAATCCAAAGGTGGGAGGCAGGAGTGAGACAGGCTTTGGATAATAGTAAAATCAACCCAAAGTTGTGCAGCAAGGCTTTTAGTGCAGCTCAGTAGAGCACAATAGGGCGAGTGATGAAATATGCTCTTAAAACTCCCTGGCCTGAGGCAACAAATAATATCCCAAAGGAGTACAGTGCTTTGTGGTAGGGTAAATCTCAACTAAGTATTGGAATATCCACCCACTAACTACGGTGCCTCCTATGCCCGAACCTGCGCATCTTTGAGCCTCGCTCTCCGACTACGCTTTCCTAATTCAATTAAATACAAATAAGGCACGACAAGTAGTAGATAACAACCTTACTTACTGTACACCAGCGAGGGATATTGAAGGGGCCCTGTCCACCTTGAGAATAAGGCACGTGAAATGATGGTGATATAAGAATGGAGAGGGGGAGTAGCCTAAGGTTATTCGGGAGAGTAAGATGATTCGCGGAGATATACCTCACCACCAGGGCCCAATGTTTCCTATAGATAGATAGATGGAACGGCGATATCTCCAGATTAAGACTGCGCATACCAATCAGTCCCTTCCGTGCGCAGCACAGCACAGTACAGTCAAACGCCGGTAATATCAAAGTTCCGTGAGGGAATAGGATCTTCTTTCTTTCTTGCTCCGCCTGAATATAAATTAATTCTAAGGCCAACACTTAAGGTTGTAATTATTTCTAATGACAAAGCTATTTTGTACACACTATAGGGTATTGGATATTAGGCTTTGAAGGGCTTATCTATGATACAAGCACTTTGAATTGTGATATTATGCGTGAAATTACGAGTGAAATTATGAGTAAAATGAACTGCCCTTGTGTTCAGCTCCTCCCCCCTTTCATCCCCACATTTTGATATCTTAGCTCAGGTTCAATTGCTATACGAATCCTCACTCATAAGATGAAATGTGTGTATGTGCCCGAAGGGGGCCTGAGCGGATGTGTCATTTTTATAACGTTCATTCCGGGGTGATGTGCATTGAGAGAGTGATAAAACTAGCAATTTACCCCAAGTGCATTTCCACCCCCTCAGTGGATTTCGTTTGCAGAGTTTTTCATAGAGTGCCTAAAGAAGGGTGGGATAAAAGGATGGAATACGAGATTTAGGCATCCGTGGTTACGTAGATATACTATACTCTAAATTAACTTGTGCTTTATCATGGACTCCAAGTGTGCATTGTGAGATGGCTAACTTAGATGCACAATTAATATCGTAGGGGCGGCTGCCTAACCCCATCGCCGCGGGTAACCGAGCACCTGAGGTCAAGATCCCATGTTTGATTTAGTTTGATATTATAAAAGACTCGGGGTCGTACTGTGTCCTAAGGTTGTAAGCGTTGAACCTGCTATGCGGGGCATGCCCTCCTTGACCCCGTCATAGACTACCCAGGGCCCCGGGACACAATGACTATATAAGTTATGATACTCGGCGAGAATAATCTCCTGTGGAACTTTTTCCTTAGCTACGCTCGTATACCCCGGTCTCCTTATCTTCCCCATTCCACCATCCCGAGCCCCCCAATTCCTATTGAAAATATTCGATGTGAAGGTAATGATCGACGGTGAGGGTTTTAGGTAGCAGAGTGAAACGACTTAAGCGGAGACACAAAGTTTGTATGAGGGAGAGATGAAGATCATGATTGATTGTAATAAGTTGATAGAAAAGAAAGACTTAAGGAAAGAAGTAAAGAGGAAGAAAGAAGAAGAGAGAAAGCACAGGAAGGAAAGAAAGACAAGGGAGTGAAAACTTTTTCATATAGTAGCTTACGCATCCTTTAACTAGTGCATACGCGTTCCAGTGTGGCCTCGGGCACATTCCGCACCAGGTGCGGCCATTACACTGGGATTTCCGACAATTCCCAAAATTCCGGGGAGAGTGATACCCGATGACTGCCTGGCCCTGATCTTCCCCTAGGGGTAAGCATTCTCCCGATTAAGCTGTGGCAGGTGATACCACGTAGGAGGCTGGTCCTGACCGCCTCAGGACAGCTCTAATTCTTGACGGCGGGGAAAAAGGCGGGGACCGCGGGATGAATTTGGCATATATGAATGTAGGATATGTTTGGTTAGGCTTGCATAGTGAGCGCCTTTGCCTTTGCCTATGCCTGCGCCGTGACAGTTGATTTTGAGACTGCCTAGACGCCCGAGACTAGGTCGTAATTACTCGTGTGCTGGGGTAAGTGTGAGAGCCTTTGTGGTGGACTTAGAGGAGTTGGGTGAGGTCGGTACTAGGGGTAATCTGATTCTACCGGTAGAACGGACCTTACTACTACCACTGTACCGGTATATCCTCTATTTCTGGGCAGGCTCTGGGGGGTGGGCTGTCGTAAGTGGCATAGCCGTAGCTATTACGAATAAACCACGCAAGCTTTTCTCCATCCCCACAGTAGCTTTTGTGTGTAACTAAACCCCACTAGCGTCGTCACCACCTAATCCACCACCTTATAGTTCTACTATCCTTCCCCCACAGCCTCCCCACGTCTCCTGTCATATTAGCTCTCTCAATTTCTCGAGTGCTGCCATGAGCCAAATCCAGTGGCTCTGCCATCTGCATGTAATCAGTGAGCATAGCGAGTGATACCCCATGACCGGATCTATTACAAACCAAAACCCACGCTCATCCGACTGCGCTTTATTTTGAGTAGGACCTTAACAACCTTTTTCATTGGCAGATGCCATAAGTATTTATAGAGTGTGTATGAGTGTACGGGTACCGGTGTTGGGGGGGGGCACGCTTGTGCTTGAGTTACTCCGAATCTCTGCTTGGTGATATATAAAGTATTCGGAACGTGAAGAACCTAGCTATAGGCGTAGATTCACTACTACCCCTACAATACCAGGTGCCTGGCCAGGCACTGGTTGTGGCATAATCCGATCATATGCTTTTCCCATTCCAAATGCTTATATATAAACCGCCTGGCCGTGAGCTGCCCAGGATAAAAAAAGGAGTTCAGCATCATCAAGAAGCAAGCGCCGCGAGGCGTAAAGCCTGACCGCGCTGACCTGGGCCTTTCATCCCTCTATCCTTCTGTTTTCTTTCTTTTTTTAGAACCTTGCCTGGCTGGGTGTAGGCTGTATTCAGGCATCTGGTGTTTGTTGACCGGGCTTTGTGGGCCAACAGATATCTGCAAGAATCCAAGTGATCGATGGTGATTGCTCTGATATTTTTGTGCTTCCTAAGACGTGTATGCGGGCTTATTGGACACTCTTATGAATAGGTCCCTTCAAGTATTGCAAAAGAATAATAGACCTCATGTTCCTGATACGTTAATTGAGGCGATGTGAGAGAAATCGGCACAGACCGGTAGCTCAGGCAATAGCCTGAAATACTTAGGCAAACCCACCGTAACAGTAATCTAATCAACTCCCAATTCCTTGTTCGCTCCTAGGATTCGAGCACTATTGAGTGTACAAGATCTTCTTGTAATCAGCTAGTTGCCATGGACTAGTAAATGTAGTGAGTAAGATGCTATTGAGTTCCACAATCCTCACTCAAATCCACCAACAATTGACCCCGTTTCCCCAGGCGCTCTCGCCCACCAGGATCCTTCATAGTCAACTCTCAGGATGAAGAGTGCCCGGGGGATCACGAATTATTATTATTATTATATATCATTCCGCTTATGGAGCCATTGGATGTGAAGCGTTAAGCACATATATTGGCCAGCGCATACCAGCCCATCAGCGATTCCAACTCCTAAAGGCCTACAGGAGCGTTGCATCATTACCACTTCTCATGAGTTACTCTAAAGAAATCCTCCGAATAGTAATCTTCCTCAGTTATCCGATTCCCCTTCCGCCACCGGACTTACCCAATCCATCTCCACATCTTTTCCATGCCTCACCTGTGATTCCATCATTTCTGCTTGGCCTCTCATGCTCCCAGACCTGACTGCCAGAGTTGACTCTTCAATATTATCAGCCTATGGTGCTGTTCGTCCGGTTGCCTCCTGCGGGGGATCAGCACCTGAAGATACTCGCTACTCATGACAAAACGTTCACCAACTGCATGGTATATTCCGAAAGGTTACCGGCACCGCCAGGTATGAGGCCTGTAGGCTTTGGAAGGGCAGGACCTGCGAGGCCAAGTCAGGCCTGTACATCTGCAGGCTATCTGCGGGCCTTCCTGATCGCCTGCGAATTCTGAGAAAGATGTTCTCGCTAGCTGCGAGAGGCAGTCTAGGCCTGGGAGTTATCGCCTATCCTTCTCCAAAAGAGAGGAGCACTCATGGGATTCATATGATGCTAGAGAGTAGATAGAGTAGATAGAAGAGAGAGAGATCACCTGAGCAAGCTAGAGCAGCAAATCTTGAACATTTGTGTTCTAGATCGAGGCAACTCATGGGATACGCTTACGAATGGCCAAACCCTATGGCTCGAAACTAATTGATATTCGAGGCTAGAATGTGAACATATAAATCAGAACATAAGTAAGTGCTACCATCTAATCTTACATAAGCAGGATATCAGCGCCGATTAGTTCTGCCGCTCTTCCGAATCCACCCGCCACGGTATCCAGAGTTAGCCACAAAGTGCTGGACACAGAAACGGCGTATTATACCGGTAATAAGAACTGCAGGTACTATACAGATGAAGAACAATACAATATACTACTTTCACGATCCAAAACATCATCTGGGCAATTCCCTCTCATCCCACATATCGCGAGCAAACTTCCAAAGCCTAAACCGCGCAACTTTTCACACAGTACTTGTATGGTCCAAAATAACGCAATTTCACACGATTTTTCCCACGCTCACACTCGCTTAGTATGATAGGAGCCTTGGGTGAAGCGAAAATTTTTTTCCTTCGCATGTGCTTACGGGACGGACCCTCCCACCACACAGACCCTAATTGCGCAATACCCCCACTCAACATCCCCTTTTGCCACCGCAATCTCCTTCAACGAGAAATGTTTCACGGAGACTACTTGCCGAGTAATTATAAATTACATTCTTGTCAACTCTCTTCTCGGAAAATCTCATCCCAGCCCTCCTTCCTCTTCGGCTCGGATGCTTGACTAGGTGCCAATTACGAGTGATCCCACATGACCTTGAGACATGTATCATATTGTACCTCTCTACAGGGGAGGAGAAGTGTGGGGAGAGTAGGCAAAACCTACTGAAGTCGGGATCTCTTCAGGGGTGGGAGTACTCGAGTATAGTGGGTTCGGGAGCTCACGCGCTAAGATTGAGTTTTTGCGCAACCTCGGGTTTTATCGCTGGAGCGCTGGCTAGGCTTCGCTGTATCATATTAGCACTAGTGGTTTGGGAATCAATCTTAGTGTGCGAGATTTCTAGCCTGGGATGAATCTCGAAAAGTGCCGAGGAAAAGTACTCGAGTTATATCTGAAGTGTAACGCATAGTTTTTAAAAATAATAATAATCATAATAATAATCGTGGTAGCGATGATAATCTTTACCCCGTATAAGGTATCTAGGATGGTCCATGTCCGAATTTGGAATGGATGAGGTTTATCGCAATGCATTCGTCGGAACTTAATGCAAAACCGCTATTTTGGCGGGCGTAATATCATCTATATGGGAACTCGTAACGTCCTACCTATGTCTCGCCATATTCCACTCAGAGAAATATTAGGGATATTTTTTTTCTTACTTCAATGATCTATATGCATGAGCGAGCCCCTTAATTCTTTTTCCTGGAAGGTTTTGGCTTAAAATGGTCGAGTGACTGTATCGAAAACCCTTGATTTTCCTGTTTTGTTTCTGTTTTTTGCCCAGGATATCGTTCCAATACTCCCCGCTCGTACTAAATCAGAGTGATATCGCATGACTCGGGTCATGCTAGCCTCTACACAGAGCTAAGTAATATTAAGTCACCTCGCTAAACGTAATGTCAGCAGACAAAAGCTAGGGGAAAAGACCAGGTCCCGAATCATGCACCTCTGAAGCAGTCAGTGGGAGCTGTGCCTACCCGTTAGCCATGGTACCCGGAAACACTACAGTGCGTAGGGTGGGTTGGCACAAGCTGCTTGTTGCTAATTTCAACGCTGTGTAGCTTTTCTCGGGGAGCAACATATATATATGCACAGCGCACATATGTGTATTGTGTCTATGTAGGTAACTCATTAGTTAGCGCACGGTGGAAGCAAATCGTTGGAGGGGGCTAAAGTGAGGGAGGGAGGGAGGACAGTAAATCTCAGCGCGAGTGAGCATCCGTGTTTCAGGCCACTTAACGACGGTAGACGAATTTAGAAATTCAAACTCGACTATGCATGAGCGCGATCATATTAGCTTTAGCGGGGCAACCAATTGATGGTGAAACATCACAGATGCTACTGGGGTAATGCCTCCTGCTCTCAGCTCGCGCCTCCCCCTCCCTCCTTCTGTTTATACATCTGGGAATTTTTGCGACACAATACAAATCTGCTGTAACAATCAGAGTGCCTTCGTTGTTAGGATAGAGAAACCTTCTGGAAGGTTTCCCCGATGCTCATGATCTCCCACTTTCTTGTTCCCACCGTCACGCTTCGTCACTCGGGTATTTGCCAAGCGGTTTCATTGAGCGGCGATGCTCTCTCATTTCGGCGATAATGAATGGTAGGCATCCCTGAGCGTAAGAGTTATAATAGGAGAGCATAATGCTCGGCGGATCCTCAAAGCTGTTCAGGGCATCCTAAAGTCTCCTGGTCAGTTTTAGCAGGTGAGATACGACTTACCCGTACCGTGAGGTCTCAAGTTTTTGAGTGTTCTAGGCCCGCCTTGGCTCTAGGTTGTCATTACGAGGGGGAAAAAGCAAGCGGATGGCCCCCCGGAGAGGTTGAAAGTTGGGGGTTGGAGATGATAGCGACAGGCAAGAATCGTCAGGATGATCTTATTTTCTCGAAATTTGACCAAGAATGTTGGGCTTACGGCGGGCGAGGGATTTTTTTTTGATTTCAAGCTCTCTCACCCCTTTTCTGTCCGCACTGTGGCTCTTGTCTTTTTTTAATTCCTCTCTCTCGGGCTTCACCGAGCCACCGGCAATGTGGTGTTTTACCTTCCCGATGGCGATTCGATTCGCAATTGTGAGGTTCCATCGGCACGGATCTGTCTCCGTTTTGTCTTCCTCACTCACTCGGAAGGTTCTGCTACAGCTTTTGTGCTGCATGGGGTATTTATGGAAGTTCTGGAACTGGACCGGTTCATGACGCTGTAAGATGCTCGAGGACCGGGCGCGCGTTCCGGGCGGGTTAAACTGACCAGCGAATTTTATGCAGTACGGTACCGTAGATTCCCTACCAGTGAAAAACAAACCATCCCGCTCCACCAATCAGGAATATTACTACAGGGTTGTGCATCGTGCATTGTGGTTGGATTAGGAGTGCTTCAATAAGTCAATTGGATGGAGCGAAAAACGTTCTGAATAAAGTTTGACATCGAGGGGAAGCGATTTATGATCTGTGCACTATTCGCCTCCTGACCAAACATGATGAGACCTCGCCCTCACCCTCTTGATCCATTTGTTCGTCCCTTCTTTGTTCCTAGACAAGGACCTACGGCAGGATGCATATGCACTGAATTTATTAGGCGCCATACCATTGACCAGGAAATGGCCCTCTTTCTTGCTGGAGGATACTCGAGTAATACAGTAGTTCCCAATTCATCCATCCAACAAAATAATACATGAATTATCTGTCAAAACCCCCACGAAGATCCTTGCCTCATTCCCCATCTCCTACGAACGAGAACTCCTACTGGTATCACGCACGCCACTGTAATACCAGTACCAGGACTGCATTTTTTTTTCACTGGATTTTCTTTTTCCTTTTCTCTCTCTTTTATTCACAGCTGCTTCTTTAGGTAGCAAATTCCACCGCTCTCGTTTCGGGTTTCTTAAAAAAGATTTCCGTTTTTTACCCCATTTTTTCCCTCCCCCGCTTGCTGAACCCTTCACGCATACATCTCTCTTGGGGTTGCTCCTCCTCTCTTTCCCCACAGATCGGCTGTCCATCTACAACCTTCCCAACTGACCTGGTCCAGTGTGGCAATGTACCGGTAGCGCCGTGCAGTACACCATTCATCCTGAGAATTAAGAATTGACTTTGGGATAACCCCAGTTGAAGCCATACCAGAGACACGGATAGAAGCTGCACTGATCGGCTAAAGGAGTGGAAACATGGAATGGTACAGTACTAGTACTAGAGTGTAGGCGATCTATGTAAATTTAGGGCTGGGTTAGTCATGTTAGTTGAACTTGACCGGCCCATACGGTATCTATCGATGCAGTAGGATGCTACTATCTTGGGGAATCTATCAGTGCACCACACTGCGCTGCTTGACAATTCAAGAGTCCCTGGCTCCCTTGATGCCAGGATGCCCAACTTACTCGTACTCGAGTACATCTAATCACTCGAATCTTGGCGCTAATCCATTCGAATACTTTGTCAATCGGCAAGTACCAGTAGACCAGGGGCGTGTACTGTACTCGAGTGCGGGAATACTTGTATGTCTTGTTATATCACGTTGACTATATACGGAACTGTAACTTACCAAGGCTGGGATAGCTTTCCTACTCTACCCTAGCTGTGGGTGTAACTCAACAATAGGTAATTGTCCGGGGTCACCCAGGGGCACCTCATTCTTACTTCCCTTCTTCTCCTCGTAACTGTGCTCGTAACCGAACGACACCGTGCTCTAACATATGAGGCGAACCAATTGACACTGGCTTCCTCTGAATGGTGAGTTTTGTGAGGGGCAGGGGAGTAAGATGTTTGTGGAGCTTGGAATAAGAAATATTTGTGCTCGGCGGTCTCAGTAAGGATCGAAAAATATAACCCTTGTCTCTAGAGAGGTTGTATTGGATCACATCAGAAAAAGTTTTCCGATTTTCACTGTACTGTACTGTACTCCCCGAGTATTGGCATGAAGCTGTAGGAGCACCGTACCGGTGCTTAACGGAACGCAATTTTGCGAGTTGGTAGGTAACTATTTGGCGTACTGTTGAGAGAGGAAGGTATTGTATTTTGGGGGTTTGTGAATGCGTATCGTACTTGTACTTTACTCGGCAAGTTGCTTGCACATATGGAGATCCATAATATCGGAGGAATCTTCACACACAGTCGTGGGTCTAGGCTTATGCTACTCTACCTACTAGATCGTCCTCAACACTTATGCCGGCACTCTGGATATCGGAATTCTTCCCCTCGCACATTAGTAAAGCCCTCTTGGTAAGAGAGGAGGAGGAAAGAGGGGGATCTTCGTCAATTGGTCACTCCGAATGTTTGTATGTATCATACACGGGATAGGCTCTGATACCGTAGTTCCCATTAGTAGACTCCAGTTTTTCCAGAAATGAAAGGAGATGAGGGGTGAACTGTGGCCAAGCGAGCAATTGTAAAGGTCACGCGAGCTGGCGAACGTAGGATATCAAATCTATTGGCAGTCTTTCCTTCTCACTCCGATACAGCATTGCTATCACAGAATAGTCTGTCACCCAGGGCCCAATCACCCTGTCTCGAGAGATCACCAAAAAAACACTCAGAATCCAATTCAATCCGATCCAACTCCTTTGCCCGCACGACACATTACCTTTTCCTCTTCCTCGATCCTACTCGAGTACAAGGAGGCGGTCACAGTCAATCAATCAGCTGCTGTACCAACTCCCCAACACCCCTGCCCTAATACCTTCATCATGCAGAGCTCTAGTCTTGGCGACTGACGTTGAAACCGGCCAATCAGATCGGCCCTTGCGGGCACGTTCTTGAGTCGGCAACCCCACACAACCACACCCGACCCCAAAGCTCCCGCCCGTCGTACCAAGCACGTTCGGAAACTAAGGGAGCTTATTGGGCTTTAATTTATTGTGCTGGGATGCGGGGAGACCCTTCCCGAACCCCCCCCCATCAGGACAAGTATAGTATTGTTATCTTCAACCCCCCCCGCGCACCCAAAAAGGAAGTTGGTTTATTTTTTCTTCCTGGTGTGCGTAATGGGGCGCGGGGTAGTTCTTGATAAATGCTCAGCGTTCGGGCAACATCTCTTGGCTACCTTGGCTTTTTTTTTTTCCTCCTGGCGCTGGGAGGTATCATGCTGTTAGGTGTTCGAAGCATCATAGGTTCTTGGGACTTGGTATTTGGGCTCTGGGTTGGGGAATTTGGTGGAATGGAGTCGTTTGGTGGGATTTCGACTGATGAACATCATTATGGTACTTCCTTATTGCTCGCTTTATTTTTGACTTCCGCTGTTTGAAATTGTTTAGCCTGGTGGGATTCGGGGGGATTTACTTCTCTACGCCTCTCTTTTTCTCTCTCGCTAGGCAATCATCATCGCTAATTTGATACAATTCAATACTACGATACGGTCTCCCGGCTCAACAGATCTACCCAATACCGAACGAAACCAATCGCGCATCCAAGGCCAAGGCGCCAACCCCCAAGCCCCCCTCCCTTCCAAATGGAACGAGAAGAGAAAGAATGACGAGCGAGAAAATTTCTCAAACCGACAGCTTACTGGTGTTGCAATCAAACCTAGCCGACGAACCAGAGCGAGCGAGACGAGCGAACGGAAGATGCGGTAAAATTTTTAGGAGCAGGCCATCCGCAAGCAATTGAAAGTCTTGGCTCTTGGGAAAGGGCAAAAAATGGTCTGCTCGGAGCCAGAAACAGGAGCTTTCTACTGTACTACAAAAGCCCTCCTCTCCTTGGCGATTGCTCAATTAGTGCCCCACGTGTGCCGTTCACCTAGGAGGGGAGAGGAGGGGTGGGCTCATCGGGCTTTCGTCGATTGTTAACTTGTTTTGGCGAAAGAAAATTGAAAGAAAATTTCTTGTTTGCCTGATCAGGTCTGGTGAGCGAATAGCTAGGCCAGGCATACCGTATATCACATACAACTTGCAGCACGTGGGTTTTACTGGTTGGGATGAAAAGCGAAGTCGGCTACTGTGATAGGCAGCTAGGCACAGTAGCTGGTTAGCTTGGGAAAAAGTGAAGAAGGGAGAGTGAAAGAGTGAGAGAAATTGCTTTGTTCAGTGGCGGTTTGGCACGTTCGATGAAGATGTATGTTATTGGTCTTTCTTTCTGTATTTTCCTGGCCTCGTGCTGGGCAAAGGGATTTTTTTACTACTTCTATTTCCCCTTTCGAGGAGTATGGTGCAGTGCTAGGGCTTCTCGGTGAAGAATGGTGTGGACCGGTAGTGAGCTCTAGTGATAATTATGATAACGATGATAGCAATGTTACGATACGAGCCAGGTTGGAACCATGCGGCTGGAAGGGCTAAGAAAAAAGGGAAATGGAAAAAAATACGAGGTTGTGAGAACAGCTGATTTGAGTTGTGCAAGCGTTTATCATGGGTACAGTACAGAGTACCGGTATTCAGCGGTAGACGGTTCTATTTTTGTTAGAGTAGAGCACGGTACATCTTGAGAGCCTACTGTATTATAGCAGTGTACCCGAGGGTACGTACTAGTAATGTCCTGACGTTTGTGAACACGACCACTATTGCATGATGCCAAGATCCAGGCAAAAAAGCTGAATTTTAGCGCTATGCAATAGCAGTTGTGTTCACAAACGTCAGGACATTACGAGTACTTGTAGCTAGACAGCCAGAGGAAGCTCTCTAATTTGCGATAGTTTATTTAGTGATGTAGTACAGGAAAGCATATCTAAAATCATATATTATCACACAGGCTTTCACCAATCTGCCTACCGGTACCCACAAGCGAATGAATGACTGAATTGCTGCGGTAAATATTAAAGTGGAGCATTAGTATGTACTAGTGCTCGTACATGATAATGAGGCTACGGTGGAGGGCTGTCGGGGACTACCGGAAGGGCAGGGAGATGAGAGGTGGTATTGTGCGTGAGTGCGGAGAGGTAAGAGTTCTCCTTTCGTTCCTTTCTTTTTTTACTCTTTTTTACTTTTTTCTTTTTTTTTCCCCCTTCCTTGCCCCAAAGAGCAGTCAGATCTAACTTCTGCCTCACAAGGTACGGTTTACGCCAAGGGTGGCGGCGGCGGGTCCTCCTTGCTAACTCATTCCACCCCAGCAGAGCAGGTATGCCTTACCCTTTTCTGCTCAAACGGAGAAACCATCGATAGAATATGGTGCCATCCTTTCACCGTAACTCATGTATCACCGTGCCATGGGGGTACAGTACAAGTACTCGAGTGCACGGCTACCAGTGCCAGTACGGTGGATAAATGTTTATTTTTCTTGGCCGACAGCCCTGATCCCATGGTTGCGCAGCATAGGATTCTCCTGGTCCCTACTCAAGTAGGATCCTGCACTACGGTAAGTTGGTACTAGTAACCCACGGTGGCCCTCCTTCTCCAATGGGACGACAACTCGTTGGTGGTACAGTAGCACCCGAATGGTACTTTCTAATAAGTTTTTGCAAAAAATGCTTGGCAGGCATCCCGCGCCGAGAAAGTTAAACCTCGAACTCCCAAGCCCCCCCTAACCATTACTACTCTTCTCCACCTCCCCCCCTTCAGGGCAATCAACATTGGCAACATTGACACATTTTCCAAACGGATGGGGGAAAAAAATAGAGGAGAAAAAAAAGAAAAAAAAAGAATGAAGTATGGGAAGATCCAAGACACGAGATGACCTTCCTTTATCAAGCTTGGGGTCCCCGCCTTCTTTGAGTTCCTCTCATAAATATGTGCCCCTCCCCCTCCCTCCTGCCATTGTCTCGATATTACGCATCACACTCCCTATCCGTTGGTTGAGGACCAAACCGGCAAGTATACGTTTGCCTCGCTCTTTCACTTATTACCTCCTCCCTCGTCGGAGAAACCTCCACAGTGCCCACAGTTGATCCGAACTTGATCCTCGTCGGGAATTCGACGCAATCGAGAGCAATATGCAGGCTCTTCCCGAATATGACTACATCTTTGCCCTTGGCATGATATTTGCATTCTTGGTATGACAGACTGTTTTGCTTGCTTCAGTTTTATCTTTATTTTTGTTTCCAGCTCTTGTTTCGTTTATGTATTATATGTTATTTCTACACGGTACTAGAGGAATAGGCTTTTTGGCTAACTTGCCGTGCGGTAACAGGATGCCTGGAATATCGGCGCAAATGATGTCGCAAATTCTTTTGCTACCTCGGTCTCGTCTCGATCTCTTACTATGATGCAAGCCATGTGCATCGCTACGGTTTGCGAGTTCACTGGTGCGGTTGTGGTTGGCGCCCGTGTTGCGGATACTATCAGAAGCAAAATTGGTGAGTAATAAGCTGCTACGACTTGTTATCCCTTTCTTGGCTCCCTTTCCTCTCCCAATGTTTGGTTAGGTGGAGTAGTAGGGCTGATGGCAGCGACCTGGTAAATAGTCAAGATCGACCAATTCATCGACCATCCTGGTGTTCTCATGTTGGGCATGTTGTGCGCTTTAGTCGGTTCCTCTACGTGGCTCACGATAGCTACGGCGCTTGGTTTACCTGTATCGACAACGTGAGTAACCGGGTGAAATGGAGACTCCTTGGGTTTTTGGCTGGTGCTGATGATGACTGCTGGCTGCTAGGCATTGCATCGTTGGTGGTGTCATTGGTATGGGCATCGCAGCTCTTGGAGCCGATGGCGTTGTTTGGGGATGGGAAGGCAAGGGTGTCGCACAAATCTTTGCCTCTTGGGTCATCGCGCCAGCTATAGCTGCTGGTTTCGCGGCAATCATTTTCTCGATCACCAAGTATGGTGTTCTCAAGCGCAGTGAACCTCTCAAGTGGGGCTTCGTGATGGTGCCAATCTACTTTGCCATCACCTCTGGTATCTTGACCATGCTTATCGTCTGGAAAGGTGTAAGTAGCTCCCATTAGAGTGTTAGGGTGGTTTTTTTTTTTTGCAAGTGCTAAACTTTGTTTACAGGCTGCATCGCTCAACCTTGATGACTGGAGTGCTGGACAAATCGCAGGATGCATTTTCGGCGTTTCTGGCGGTGTCGCTCTGCTCGTCGTCGTCTTCTTCCTCCCCTTCCTCCACAGAAAACTCATTAAGGAAGACTGGACTATGAGATGGTGGCACATCTTCCTCGGTCCTCTCCTCCTCACCCGCGGACCTGTCCCAGAGGCACCAGAAGGAGTCCAAACCCAGATTGTTCAGGATTATTATCGCGGAAAGGCCACCAAGGGTGACCTCGAGGCCGCAAACGTCAAGCCGTCCACAATCGCTGAGCTAGAGACTAGCCGCACAGATACGCACTCGGACGAACTTGGCATCCAAAAGGAGGCTGGTATTAGTTCAAGGTCCCTTGAGGAGGTTGAACGCATGGATACGGGCCCTTGGTACTATCCTAAGAACCTATGGAAGATCATCGTTGATGCCGCTCTCCACGGTGTCCGTGTCGACGTCATCTCAGAGCAGGGTCGCTCCTCGAAGCTTGCCGGTGACATTAACGACATGCACGCCCGCGCTGCGCATTTCGACAATAAGACTGAGCACCTTTACTCCTTCCTCCAGATTCTCACCGCTGCCACCGCATCCTTCGCTCACGGTGCTAACGATGTTTCCAATGCTACCGGTCCTCTCGCCACAATCTACCTCATCTGGCACACCGGTATCGTCGATAAGAAGGCACCCGTCCCAGTTTGGGTCCTCGCCTATGGTGGCGCTGCTATCGTCATTGGCCTGTGGACTTACGGATACAATATCAT
Source organism: Tuber borchii (assembly GCA_003070745.1). Classification (NCBI taxonomy): domain Eukaryota; kingdom Fungi; phylum Ascomycota; class Pezizomycetes; order Pezizales; family Tuberaceae; genus Tuber; species Tuber borchii. The sequence continues at coordinate 68,043 of NESQ01000312.1, read as the reverse complement.
GCGCAATCTCGGGAATCGTTTGACTCTGCAATCCCCTTCACGTGGCTTCTCTATGGAGTTGGGTTCCGCCGTTACTGTTGTCCTTGCTACTCGTCTTGCCCTGCCGGTTTCTACAACTCAGTGTATCGTTGGAGCAACTATGGGTGTCGCGCTATGCAATGGTGACTTTAAGGCGCTTAACTGGAGGATGGTTGCCTGGTGGTATGTATTCTAATTCACTAAATCTAGAGGTTATAATGGATACTAACGTGCCTGATAGTTATGCTGGTTGGATCCTCACCCTCCCTATCGCTGGTATCATCTCCGGCTGTCTTATGGGAATAATTATCAACGCCCCTCGTTTCTAATTTCCCCTTCCATAAATATCTAATCGTTTGCTGTGTATTTCTTTACCACTTGATGTTTGCGGGGACATTTCGTCCCGCTCCATTCTAGGTTTTTCCTCCTATAAAAGAATGGTTTATGCTAGCTTTGCTCTTGCCTCTTTTCATAAAAAAAAGGAACCCTGGGTTTTTTGTGCTCTTTTTTTCTTCTTCGTAGTTCCCGGAGGCGGGTGGTAGGGTTTCTGGAGCTGGCTATGATGCGATGTAATTCCCTATCTGAGCTTTACCGTTCTACATTGTCGTTGCTGTTCGCCTGAGTGGGGAATGAAAACAGTGGCGTGGGGGTAAAGCACACGCCGAGTAATAAGAGTATTGTACCCGTGTAAGGAATGCATTTATGCTCAGTAGATTAGTAGGGTTCTTTTTTTTTTAAAAAAAGTTCCGGTGTGAATTCCGACATTGTGGGGTAAATTTTAAGCTTATCGTGGAAAGGCGGGGCTGTATGGCATACCTCTCGCTGGGGACGAGTAATCTGGTTAGGGTTTCGATCGATCTGCAGGGCTTAATCATATCGTGATAGTACCCCTTCCCCACCAACCCCGCTCACCTGTCGGAGCCCCACTACTTATCACCAAGTATTGCTTATATTATAATTATAATGCAGTACGAGTAATTTATATATTGTACGTGCCGGTACTGTACTGTAGTCTATAACATGTGGGATAAAACGGACTTTTGAGCGATGGGGAGAAAGGTGGGGATTACACTAATTACCGGTGCATTATAGTAGTACCCGGTACGGTACTAGCGTAGCCGGGTATCTGGGTGAGCCAGTTTATTGGGTGGGAGAGTGGGGGAGGGAGTGGGGGAGGGAGCGAGGTTTATGATATTGGTCTCTTCTACAAGTATAAGTTTGATCGGAATAGGGCGAGTATGGCGGTGTATTTTTTTTTCTTTTTTCTTTCCTTCTATCACACGGCGGGCATCATACCACCGTAGTAGTTAAGTTACCTCTATTTTGATGATACAGTGAGTATCATATGTACGGCACAGCACTGCGCTGCGCACCTCAACCAGTTCTGTTGATCGGTTGTGTTTGATATCACGGGTTTGCGGGCAGGAGGGTAGTTGCTTAGTCATTGAACTGTCTTAGTTATCATTGGTACATAGAGGTACCGTAGCGGGTCTCTTGTCTTGCATCTTTCCAAATCTCCTTTAGACTAACACAGCCTTTAATACCCCTGATATAAACCAAACCAAATCAAAAACTGGTCTTACATACCCTACCCTACAGCAACTCTTATTTCTCACTTTCGGTAAAAGCACCCAATTAGCAAGTTGTGTAAACCCTCTTGTTCCTGCCGGTGCTTATTATGTTAGACCTTACTCGCTCACTCGCTCGCCTCGTGCGATATCGTTTCTACAATAACGGGAACAGGTTGGCCCTTACGATACAGCCCCAATGCCAAGAAATCATGCTGTCTCACTCGATAATGACGCAATAATTCGTATTCTGGAGATTTCAGAAAGTACCGAGAGTCATGCTTGTGAGGCGTGGGTCTTGTCTTGCCTTCCTGCACTTTGTACTAGTTTGCTCGGACATTGTCCATAAAAATCGGGGAAATTGTGGTTGGTAAAGTGGGGATCTGTGCTGATCAAAAAAAGGTAGATGGAGTTTGTGGGAAGAGATGCGGGGTTGTGGGAATTACCGGTAGAAGCGAGATACCTGTTGGATTGGTGTTTACCCTTCTTTCTCTAAAATATGAATTTTAGAGGTTCCGGAGGAAGGGGGCTTCTGGGAGGTTTGGGTATAATACTGTAATCCTATCATACAGCTAGGCCAATTCGTACAAGTACCGAGGGTAGTTTTTTTCCGACTTTTCGCTTTTACCCGGGTAAGATACTCAAATGTGTGATATGCCCTTTCTCCCCCTCACTTTCGAAAGGGAGGTGGGTACTGTTTGAGATATTGTATTGTATCATGTGTTTCTTTGTTTACCGTGAGGGGTTTGCCTTGTCATCGTCGGCCCCATGGACTGGTCAGATATAGTATAGTAGGTGGTGTACTGTACTGTACATTCCTGTGCGAACGGGATAGCTGGGGTTTTCGATGCGTTGTCTTGTTTCTATTGCACCTGCACCTACCTAAATTGACTTGCGGTACAGGTATTAGATCAGCAAAAAAAAGGAGGGAGCGCGAAGAAGGGAAAAAGTAGAGTGCGTTCCTGTCGTGCAAGTGATAGTTCATTCATTTCGCCTTGTTGGCACATATGATAGTAGTGTCTGGTCTTGGCGGGGCTAATCGGGATGATATAAGTACCGATGCTTTGCTCGAAAAGGCCGGGAGAGGGTGCACAAATGAGTGGATGGTATGGCAAGGCTTGTACTGTACGAGTACTGTACTACCGGTAGTGCATGGCGACAATAGTAGCAAATAATAGTATCGTAATAACGGGCGTGCTTGCTGGATACAGGTACTGTACCGTGTCCTGTTGTGATTCTGCATCCTGACGTCTTAGACATTTACTAGTGCCATAGTGCGGTCCGCGATTTGTACCACCTGTACTTGGCAACCAAAACGGCTGCTCGGTCGGCCCTGTTGACCTTGCCCTGAGGCTTGCTGACCATGCTTTATTCACTTTCCACACCTACGCAGTTAGGGCTTGCAATTTAAGTTTAAGGTGGGGGAGTGGGTGCTTGCTTGCTTTTTTTTTGTAAAATGTTGTCGTTCTTTGGCCTTAGGGTATTATATTTCTTGCGTTTTTTTTTCCTCCTATCCACTTTTGATTTTCTTTTCCTTTTTGAGGATGGTTGTGGGTCTATCAGGGTGGGGTGTGGTGAGCATAGATTTCCGTGGTTAGTATCGGTATATGCAGTGTGAGATTGTGTTTCTCTTCTATGGTGTTGTGGTGGTGGTGGTGGGAGGTGTTACGGCTGGCTGCGGGTACATGCAGGTATTGTGGTACAAAACAGCAAGGGTGGTTCTGTGGCACACAGATAAGGGCACCCTCAACAAGCCCTGTGTGCGTTAGCCGATCGTTCTCAACTACCGTATCGTGATACAAATCCGAATCGGGGATATTTTCCGAGTCTAGTTGAGAGTACTCGAGTACGGTATGTTGTGGTAGAGTAGCGGTGATCATACCTTACGGTGGGCTGAGTTACCCTGCGGCCGGCACAGGACACCATTCTACTGCATACCAGGGGAATGCATGATAATAATTATAAAAGTTGGGGAAAGGCTGAGCCGTGGTGCGACAAAATACAGGCGCAGCAGGAGCTCATAGGGTGTCGATCTCGGTCTGGTGATCAATTGGGCGTGCCAATTGTGGAAGAAATGTTTTGCGAGACTGGTCATGAGGTGTGGGTAGCTGTTGCGTCATGATCTGTCACTCTGTAGAGCAGGTCTGTCGTTATGGTACTGAATGAGATAAACTTTGGTGGACTGGACTTTCTCTCTTTATCGAGCGAAAAGAAGGTAGGTGGTAGTATGGTGCTTGCCCTCCTGACTAGGCATCCCTAGGTAACGTGTAACTCGCGTGCGCGAGGGTAGCTCGTGATGAAAGGGCCCGCTATGGAAAGAGAGGGGCTCAATCCTCCTATACCTCTCCCTTCCTTTAGGCCCTTTATTCTCAGTCATGATGAGAGGGTCAGCGTGCCGAACAGGCTCCTTTTATACGAAATCGCCCCAGTTCATATTATTGAGAGGAAATGGCGGGTTATTATATTTTCATTAGCGGCTTCTAACTAGGGCATATGTACGAGTATTATGCTATCATACCCATGAGTTTGAACACCAAAACAAGCATCCCTCCCAGTGCCAGAGACAAGTCAACCCACTCACGTGGTAGCGGGCCAAACCCGAGTCTACATACTAGACACCAACCAACCTCACCGGCAAAAAGCCTCAACCTATAATCCTCCTGATCAAACCTATGAACACATATAGCAGGTAATACTGCCGCCATCGCATTCTTTCCCCGCCCATCCAAATAGATAAAAACCGGCTAGCCACCGCGGGAGGATATCATACTTCCGAGGAACAGTATCACCAGCCCCTGAGAGCCTACAGAGATAGGGCACGTACATGAATAGAGACATACAGTTATACAAGTACTTATCGTCTCCTGACGTTTTTTTAAAACGGACTGCTATTGCACATAGCTAGGGATCAGCTGGAGCCTCAGAGTTTTGGTGCCACGCTACAGCGCTCTGTTTTACAAATGTTAAAACAATTCGGGGGCGCTAGGAAACAATATACCCCGGGAGGTCAAATCTCGATGGCGACTACATCATTCCGGAGGCACTAGAGCATGGTTACACCCTTGTATCCATCCTTCAAAGGGCAAGAGATTGGTGTTTGGCTGCCCACGTCTTGTGTGTTGGGGTTGATATCTCTTCTCCCTAGAAGCATCCTCACTAGATACTCGTGTCCCCTCTTACCCGCTAGCAAGATTGGCCTTCGCTATTAGGGATGGGGTCAACATCCTCCCGAGATAGCAGTAGCCTCCCCAATCGCATTAATGCCTTCCCGACAGGAGTCATGAGGGCTGTCTGGCTTGCATATTCTGGCATGTCTGTGTTGGCGTCTTGCCGTGCTAGTAGCTGCTTCGTCACGGCTGCGTGCGCGCTCCTAGCGGCCTGACTGAGACGTATTTGGCCCTATGTATTTTTTATGGATTTGATGCCTCCCCGTGTCACTCCAAATACTACGAATGAAGACGGCTAGGCACATCTCTCCTAAATAGCGCAAGATGGCTATGGGGACGTCATAGGAGTCCCTTTAGAACGGGGGGTTTCACTCTTAGCACTGCAGCCAAAGCCGGTCAAACACCTCACTTATAGGTAGCTGGGTTGGAGAATGAGAGGGTTGTAGAGCTGCTTTTGGGACGGGAGAATATCAGTCCTAGCATTGTAGACAAAGGCGGCCTGATGCCTCTCCAGCGGGTTGTGAGATGGGACAGGCTAGAGTACTGGGAGGGCTCTTAGAACGGTGGAGAGTAGCTAGGATAGACCCCACTAGCTAAACAACCCTGACGGATTTCCGAGAAGCTCCGGAGCGGCGATTGGAAGATCGGGGTTCTGTTCCTCAGTCGGTAGGTACCAATAGAACTTTCCCCGCTGCGCCCTCCGAGTAATCTCTGCTCCCTTCCGAAAAGTTTCGAAGGTTTTAACATCCACGACAAAGGTTCCTCACCAGACGAACCCTCTGGCTTGCAGTATTACACTGTTGTATTACTTCTAGCTCTCTTTTTGCCTTTCTTGTGTGTATTACTCCTTGCCTTCCGACTACCTATCTACCAATCTTAGTCTATCGTATTACTCCTTTTCCTTCAAGAACCTTATAGTACTGTATAATCCGGCTTTTTCGGGATTGATGCTAGTGAGGATTTTCCTGAACCTGCCCAACCACATCTACCTGTATGTTTAAATTGTGGAGAATGGGCGTTCTTCGTGCCCTCCTGTTGACTCGGTTGCTTTAGTTTAACTTTAATTTGATTTAGCTCCAATCCGATTTTGGCGGATCACCGTAAACTCTTGATAAATACACCATCTATGATCGAACTCAGGCCCCCCTCCCTCCCGATCACAGGCAAACACTCGGAGAAGGGATAGTGTTATCCAGATGAAGTTTAGCTTCGGGAAGCTAAGCTTACTGGATTTTATTAACTAGTATTCATTATTTTTTAGCCTATAATACTCTGCTAAGCCTATTGTGGTTTAGATACTGATTGCTGTTGAGTCCCCGATGGTCGATTTAATGAGAGTTTACTCGAGTAGCGAAAGGGGATAAACGGCGCTTTAATTATAGGTGAGACTGAAAATAAGATAAAAGTAGACAGCGAAAAAAGAGTAAAACCAGGAAAGTGTAGACTGTGTTTCACAGATCACCACAGGACTTCTTGCATTAATTTCCATTCCCGCTCGTACCTGAACTCACGTTTAATATACATAACTTAGATCCTGAGAGTTTTGTCCACGCTCACTCCACATGTGTAAAACAATAATCATCTACGAAATGATGGTGATAAAATAATCGTGATAAAATGGTTAATAAGAATGATAGCGAGAAAAGAGAAGAGAAAGGCTAAAGAGAAAATAATCATAAGGGGGCCGGTACCTATTCCAATAAGGGGTCCGGTATCGGGGGGAAAGAGTTTCGATGATGGAAGGGAAGGTGATGGGATAGACAAAGAGGGGTTTTGAATTAAGTCAGACGGATCAGGTGAGGGGTGCTCTAGGACTATGTCGATATCTACTAGAGCGGGGGGGGAGAGTTTAGGTGCGGAGAGTAACTCCACAATTCTTGTATCTTGGTAGTACGAAGCCCACTGGAGGGCTGTTCTGCCGCTGAGGTCTTGTATGTCGGGATTGACATCGTCTCGTTCTAATAGCAGCTTTACTACTCCCGCATGCCCGCCCTCCGCAGCTAAGATGAGTGGTGTTTGGGCAAATTTGGTGTCTGCAGCATTGGGATTGATGTCCTCTCGCTCCAATAGCAACTTTACTACTCCCTCATGCCCGCCATTGGTAGCCCACAATAGTGGCGTTCGGCCATATTTGATATCCGTTGTATCAACCTTGGCTTCTTTCTGCTGTAATAGTATCTTTACGATACCCTCATGGCCTCTTATAGCTGCCCATGCGAGCGCTGTTCTGCCCATAGTATCTGTCGCGTTAATGTCCCATTCCTTCAATGCCAATAACGCTGCAACTGCCTCCGCGATCCCAAAAAATGCCGCTCCATGGAGCCCTGTAAAACCCTTGGGGCCACCCCTTCCATCAAAACCCGGCTCCCACCAATGTCTATCTTCATCATAATGTAGCAAGAGCAGCTGAGAGGATATATGCTTCTCGAATTCCATCAGAAGCCCCAGTGCAAGCGGACTCCGAGTCACACTTTCTGTCTTCTCCCTTCTTATGTGCTTTCCCCAGTAGCTAGAAGCATATCCAACAAGGGGGAGTGCCTCCGGGGCCGAGCTAAGAGTTGGCGAAAGTTCCCGGACACATTGAAAATTAAGGTAGGTCAAGCAAACCTCCGCTATCATCGAGTGTGGGCTTTTGAACAAGCTTGGGTTATTAGATAAATACTCTTGCAGGCTGGAGTTGACAATCAGGACGGTGGAGGAGGATGTCTCGACTGTGATAAGCCCTAAAGAGCACGCTAGGAGTGTTTGAATTGTAGGAATGTCTTCAATATTCAGATCAGGGGATCCTATCGCGACTCCTAAGGCATGGCACAGCTCGCTAGTGTGTAATGGGCGCTCCGAGTTCGATACCCACATCAGGGCTTCCATTCCGAGTCTGGACCTGCCCCCTTCCTGGGCCTTCACTCGCGCTATGGCTCTCGCATATGCATCCCCCAAATGGCTGCCTTTGGTCATCTCACCCAACTTCTGTCTTCTCCGAAAAACTGTAACCTCTCCCAGGATGGCGTCAATATTTCGCGAAACAAGTGGGAGCCTGCGGACCATGATTAGTCATAATATCATGCATGCAGTGGGAACTGTGGATGCTGCTACACACATTTCAGAGATTCTTTTGGGAATAATTCTCAAGATATCCGCCCGCAAAGCATCGGACATCGCGTCGCGCATGGTGTCCATCTCCAACTTCTTCTCCAAATATCTTTTTATCTCATGCGTGCTAGGACTAATGGGTACTATAACCCCAGTGGTGAAACATCTTACAAAATCAGTCTCAACGTGAGGCCTCCCGGTGACAAATATTCGCGTTGTCGGTGACTCTTGAAGGATATCTTTCAGTGACTCAAGGAGCTCCAGAAGATGGTTAGGAAGGCACTCATCCAGGGCGTCGATACAGATGAAAACCTGTGGTAATATGGCAATAGCCAACTTCAGTATCTGCACTACCTCCGGAAGTCGTGGACGTCGCCAACCAAGGTCCCTTTTCGCTTTTTGAACTGCCACTGACATGTCTGTTGTCATTTCTACTCTAACCACTAACTGCTTTAAGATAGCTCCGATGATGTTGGCGGCAGTCTGTTCCTGACGGTCGTGGAAGTCGCAGTAGAACCCGACCACTGCAACATTTTCCTCACTGCATAAGGTGTCCATCACCAATGAACTAATATTGCTCGCTGTCAGTGTAATTCCAGATTCTTCCAGAGGATCGGCAACTTACCTTAAAAATGTCTTTCCTACCCCTGGATTCCCACAGCAAAACAAGACAGCCTTTTCTGCTTCCCCTTGACCCCTTCTCCACTCCCGAAACTCGCTTGTTTCCAAAAACCAAGTCCCCACACCATCGAACCTGTCGTTACTCATATCCTGATGCCTTTTCCGGGAGTCTAGTGGTGAGAGCCACTGCATGAGCTCTCGGTCCCCCCCGTCGTTCATTTCCTGATTTTATTCACCTGCCCCTAATACGTCGAAATAAAGTAGGGGCTGAAGTAAAATGTTCAATACAGTCAGGAATATTCCAAAATGAGCCTCGTTTTGGCCGTAAAGGAACAAGTGAAGGTGTTGCGAATTTGAGACAGATCACAAAGAAAAACCCTTATTTCAACGTACTAGCGGTAGACGAACAAAACTAGACAATGCGGTAGTCTGTCTAAAGAGTTTATCGTAGATATGTCATAGCGATAAGAAAGATGGGGATAGCGGGGGGGTTTTATAGAATGCATCAACAGAGCTGGAAAAAGGAGGATGCGGCCCCTGGTGCTGGAGTTACTATCGAGTCATTTCCCGCCGAGCAGGTACTAGCTCATTGACGGTTATTAGAGTTTAGTGGATATCCCTGTCCACAATTAGCCAAATTATTGATGGGATATCCCCTGGGCCAAATGAACTGCTCAGTGACCAGAATAAAACTTACCGTAGAATTCCTGAAATAAGATGCACGCCTTAACTTATCTAACATTTCGTTGGGAGATTGGGTGCCCAAGTTTTAGGGCTTCCTGATTGAACTAATAATCTGTGCTAGCTATTAGATGGGCCTAACTTCTGGATGGGCCTTATTTCAGGAATTCTACGGCATGCAATAGTCGTCCGTTTTACAAATATCACGATATTACGAGTACGCATAAAATCTGCACTTAGCTTGGGCAAGCCGCATAAGGTGAAAGCGACGTAGAACTGCAATTAACCAATTAGGAATATCGTTATAATATGTTTTCGGCTACCTACCTACAACTCTTGCTGAGTGGTCGGTAGGAGGTTTGGTCTCAGGGTCCAGGCGGTTTTTTTATATTTTGCTGTGACTTGTAGCACGGCTTGTAAGAATACAGCTCGGCGTGTGGGTAGGTAGCATTATAAAGAAGTTGGCAATTGAGTTCGTCATCCCGGGTCACTCGGATTTGGCATTTGGGTAGTGTCACGTGGCCTCAAAGTTGGCTATGTGCGTCAAAAGTAGGGTATGGACTAATGTTTGAACGAGATTATCTGAGCTGCGAATATTGTGGTGCTCTTCTGTTTTACGCTTATTAAGGTGCGGATGCTTGTAGTCTATCTGTGTTTCGGAGTTCTAAGCCCTCTCTTTTACACGGCTGGGCTTGCCTTTTTTTCCCTTTTCTTTTACTATTAATGCTCCTACCTTAGATACTATCCTAGAAAAGAGGGACCTTTACCGGTGGGAATTGGTGACTGTTATTTGGGATTTCTCTTGTCTTCAAGGTACATCCTCCCCCGAGGGTTATAAATAGGTCCCTTAGACTGCTTCTTATCTGGCTCTTCGTTGATGCATGATAACACGTTCAATGCTTAATATTATTGTCATACTGTTATCCTTAGCATCAGGCCAAAAGAAACATCCAAACCCGAATCCACCTGGCACACGGATAGTTGCTTGCTCCAAAGGTAGCAATATCTGAAACATCTGGCTGGCCGCCTGATGCAATGGTTAAGATCTCGGGAACAAACTGACCCCTGCGCAATTAGTAGAAGCTCAAGAGCTAAATTCGGTTACTACTATTGGACAACCTGTTACATAGGGCTGGGGAATTAAGAAACCCTGCCTTATGAGAGCTGAGAGACTGAAGACCTCCGGCTTCCTCAATAAGCGCAGGGCGGATCGGTCCTGCGGCGAGGTTGTAGAATCTGACTCTAGACCATACAGCATCCGGTGGGCCTGCGACAGGCCTGGTAGTAGAAAGAGTGGAGTAGGATTTACTTCCTTTGGTTTGGGATAGTATCTGCGGACTCTAAATGCTATATGTGGACCATCTAGGGGGTGCCTCGCACTAGTATCGACCTCGGAAAGAGTTTATGCTGTGAATCTGCGATGCTTTAAGTTAGGTGATATGAAACTTAGGCTTTCGACTGATTCATTGAGGTCTTGGCGTGCTTGTCCTCTATATATGATATACGGATTGCACAGGCGCTTTAGGGTGTCTGTGCATCGCAGCGCAGAGTTTGTGGTATGCATTACTGGTGCCCTATCAGGATAGCACTTAAACAAGTGTGGCATTTCCGACTCTTGATGTGATGGTGCTGGCAGGGCGCTGTTGGCACGCATCTGGGGGAGATTGATAGGATAGCCTTGAGGTATCGGTGAGGTTCCACAAATGACCCCGCTTTTCTTCAGCCCCCAGAATCCTAGTAGTCGACTAAGTCCCTCCTCCATCATCTACACTATCCTAACCTGCGGAAAAGAGGAAATGCCGGAATCTTTCAGTCATAATACCCACTCTTTTAACACGACCTATAATTTTACGGTCGCCGATGACCGGTCTAATATCTTAGCCTGGCTATCGCCACTAGATCCCAAGCCACGGCATCAAGACATTCAAGACCGCCGGGTTGAAAATATAGGGGAATGGCTCTTACAAACTGAGGAATTTAGAAGCTGGTGCGCCAGTGGTGGGGAAGAGGAATCCAATGACGCAGTTTTGTTCTGCTATGGAGATCCGGGGGTCGGCAAAACATACCTTAGGTAGCAACAACCCACCTCGCAGAATAGGAGAAAAGGGCGAATACTGACAGGCCGTGATGTCAGCTCGCTGGTGATAGATAGCTTGTGTGATCAGGGCGGAGGACAAAATGTAGCCGTTGCATGCTTCTATTTTGACTTCGCCGCCCGAAAAGAGCAGTCATCAAAGAGTATGCTGGGCGCTCTGCTCAAACAGCTTGTGGTTGGGCTAGGAGAGGTGCCCGGGGAAATGGTGCAAGCCTATGAGGAGCAGAAGAATTTCATTGGTGGACGGAGACCGCGACATACCGATATTGTGAAGATGCTGCAGACTGCCTCTTCTAAAAAGCGCACATTCATATGCATTGACGCTCTAGACGAATGTGTTCCAGAACGTCGGGTCAAGCTTCTTGGTTCGCTAAACCAAATTCTCCAAAAGTCTCCAGCCACTAGAGTATTCGTGACTGGAAGACCACACATTCGACCCGAGATCGAAAGGCGTCTTGCTAGAAGAGTGACGAGTGTATCTATAAGTACCAAGACAGATGATATTGTTAGATATCTTCGCTCCAGGTTGGAGGAGGACACAGACCCGGATGTGATGGATAGTAGTCTAGAGGCAGATATCCTGAAGAAAATTCCTGAAGATGTCTCCGAAATGTATGTACAAACAACCACACTAGGGAAGCTATCTCAAGCATGTACTAACAGATACATATCTAGATTCTTGCTAGTCTCGCTGAATATTGATGCCGTCCTCCAGGAAACCACAATCCATCGCAGGCGACAAAAGCTCAGCGCAATGACCGATGGCTTAGGATTGGGGGATGCATATGGCGCAACGCTGGGTAGGATAAAGGGACAAGGGGGGGAGAAAGCGAGGCTCGGCATGGCCGCTTTGATGTGGATATCTCACTCGGTGCGCCCCTTGAAGGCTGATGAACTGCGCTACGCCCTAGCAGTCGAAATAGGGTCGTCGAATATTAATACCGACAATTCTCCTTCAATAGGTACATTGATAGCTTGTTGTCAAGGACTTGTGGTAGAAAAAGAGGCTTCCACGGTCTGATTGATCCACTTTACGCTCCAAGAATACCTCCGGGCTCATCCTGACCTTTTCAGCGCAGCTCACTCAGCAATGGCAGAAACTTGCTTAAGTTATCTGAATTCTCACCAGGTCAAGGCCTTTTCGACCAGTCCCCCTCCCGACCTTCAAGACGCACCATTTCTCGAATATTCTTCTCTATATTGGGGAGTTCATGCAAAGAGGGAACTTTCAGGTTGTGCAAACCTGCTTGCGCTAAAGCTATTTGACGACTACGACAGCCACATATCCACTAAAATCCTCTTGAAAACACGGGAGATGTGGGATGTTGATGTAGATAGATTTTCCGGGTTCAGTGGTCTACATTGTGCATCTTTCTTCGGGATTATTGAGATGGTAGCTAGTTTGCTAGAGATGGAAGGTTGTGATATCAACCAAGTGGACTCTACAGGTAGTACGCCACTTCATTGGGCTGCCCAGAATGGGCAGGGGGGAGCAGTGAAAATACTACTCGGACGGGACAACGTCAACCCCGACAAGCCAGATAACAACGGCCAAACACCACTATTGTGGGCTGCTTATAATGGACACGAAGGAGTGGTGGAAATACTACTCAGACGACGTCAATCCCGACAAACCAGATAACGACGGCGAAACACCACTCCTGTGGGCTGCTTATAATAGACACGAGGGAGTGGTGAAAGTACTACTCGGGCGGGGCGACGTCAATCCCGACAAACCAGATAACGACAACAAAACACCACTCTGGCGGGCTGCTAGGAATGGGCACGAGGGAGTGATTAAAATACTACTCGGACGAGACGACGTTAACCCCGACAATCTAGATAACGGTGGCCGGACGCCACTCTTCATCGCTTCCTGCTATGGACAGGAGGGAGTGGTGAAAATGCTACTCGCACGAGGCGCCAGCCCCGACAAGCCAAACATCAACGGCCGGACACCACTCTATCTTGCCGCGTGGAATGGGCAAGAGGGAGTGGTGAAAGTACTACTCGGGTGGGACAACGTCAACCCCAAAAAATTAGATAAGGATGGCAAAACACTACTCGATAGGGCTGCTGAGGAAGGGCGCCAGGGAGTGATAGCACTACTCTTGCCTCTAGAATCCACCACCTCTAGCCTGTTATAAGGGCGAGAATCCATCGCCCCTCGCCGCCTTCAAATGCGGAAGCCTGTGTGCCATCCCTGCATGGACCGCAACAGCCCCACAGCACGCCCATAGCCGCCATTGTCTCCCCCCTCTCACTCCCACCTAACCTCCTCCTACGGTTCAAGTCTCCACCTCGTCCTCACACCCGCCTTTCCCTTCCCCCCGGAATATGCGACAGAACCTCAACTTAAATATTTCTCTTCCAGTCACAGGAAATACCCGTCCAAGCCTCTGCACAGATTTTCCTATGTAGGCAAGTCGGGATTTATCAATTTCTATTTACAGTCTAGAGTTTTGGCGTTGGTGGGAGATATTTCTATTGTATTGAGATGGGCTTGTATGGCTCGAAATTCCTATCATACTTACCCCCTTCCTTGTCTTCTGGTTGTATATCCCCTTTGCATCCCAATTGTTTCTTTAATTTACCCACGATTCACTTTTTTCTCCTTCCCCCCCACCCTATCTGATTCGTAGACGTGAGGGGTTTTTTTTAGATATAGATATAGATATAGAAAGGATACAAGGTTCAAGCATTTCTGACGACTCGTGAAAAGCGATGGAAAGTAAGTGGTTAACTAAGGTGTGATTTGTTTCTGCCGAGGGCATAGTTTAATGAAGGCTATGCTAAGATATCATTGCCCTCCCGCCGCGAGCTCCAACTTGAATCCGGAAGACCGCCCACACTTCCTACTCTCATCCATCCAGGAAAAACCGATGTAGTAAGAAGCCCCTTAACCTCGAAGCCGACCTTTATTCCACGGCTCTCACATCATCGAAAAAAAAACTCCCAATGGAACCAAACCTCATGCATGCCTTAGATATAGATATCCCGCATCACCTGTGATTTGGGAGAGTAGTACTAAGGGGGAGGATCCAAATTAGATTTAGAAAAGCTATTCCACCTGCAAACGGGCTAAGTTGCACTTACAAAAAACCTAAATCGCGGCCTCTCACCTCTCTACTCCCTACTCCATACTTGTATAAACACCGCCCCCTCCTCCACCTCAAATCTCTATCGAGATCCAAAGTCGTTTTTTTATATGTGCTGGCACGACTAACGTTGCGCTATTGTATATACCATACTATATCGTATATTACTATACACTATAAAAACCTTATGAACCTCCGGTTGGAACCTAAGCTGTAGTGAGTGACCTCCTATGACTTACTCCTACCTGAGGATTTACTAACACTATGTTCTTGAGTCTGCCCACTACTTCTTTTTACTTTCCGGTAGCGTATTGATTGGTAGTATACCAAGCATAGCTCATTGACAGGATGAGTACCATACCTGTGTCCTGATTGCGCTCGGTGCACTCGTCCAAAATACTGTACGTGGCGTTACATACTACACTTTTATCTATACAAACAACTCCAATATCATAAGGACTTGAACTATTGGCTCCCGCACAAAGATCATTTCCACCCTCGAGGGTATTTCTACTTGCCGGGGTGACTGAATCTGTTGGTAGAGGATCACTACCAACTCTAGCAAACTACCCTCTCACCAGTTTCCCCCTCGTCAACATATCTTCTTGGCTAAGCCCTGCATGGACAATAACGTGTAAAAATACAGTGCTCTCAACGGGTTAGGCTGCTGATAGGCCGTAGGCCAGGCCAAGGCAAACCACCCTGGCAAATCGCCTAGGCCGATAAGGGCGAATTCGACCTGCGAAAACCTACCGGCCTAGGTCATGAAGACCCGCCTAGGTTATATAGGCCAGGCCGGCCTACCGGGAAGCAAGTGCTAAGCCTATACGGCCTATAGCTGGACCCGGCCCGGCCAGGCTAGATCCCAGAAAACTTTGACGGGCGGGCCTCGGCATTACTGCAACTCGGCCTACCTGCTCGTTGAGAATACTGGAAATATGTGGGCTCTTTTAAATTCTATAATAATTTCAGCAGAGCTTAGGCTTCCACAAAAACCTAGCCGGTAGTCTCGTGGGGGCTCGGAACAGCGCCGGCGGCATTCGGCGCCTAGGTTGGGCCTACTCCTTTTTATTATGTATAGCTTTTGGCCACTATCGGGGCTGGGGGCACCCAAAATTCAGGATTCAAAGTTCAATAAAATGCTATACACTTTATCCTTATCCTTCTGGCGAAAAGTCCAGGTTCACTTTCTAGCAAGATAAGTATTTTCTCTCAAGGTAGTATTATGCGAAATACCTAGCTGGCGCAGTGGTTAAGATACCAAGAACCTGCGCAATTATCTGGAGCCCAGGAGCTCAATCACCCCGGCAATGGGCTGTTACTGAACAATCCGTCACGTAGGGTAGGTGACTTAAGAGAGCCTGCCCTGTGGGAACTGGAAGACTGTAGACCTTAGCTTCCTCAATAAAGCTGTAGGGCAAATCGGGCCTGCTACGAGGTGGTAGAATCCAACTCTAGGTCATAGGTCCGCGATCAGCGGGGTAGCAAAAGAAGAGAAGAACAGGGGAAATCCTTTACATCTTTTTAATTAAATTTTGTAATAGCGATTATAAGCTCTAAATGCTATATATAGGGACCATCTAGTGTAGAAGTGACTAGGTCCGTTAGTATGGAATCACCATCACCCCTAGTAAACTATCTCCTCACTATTTGTCGCCCTGTAAACATACTTTCCCAACTAAGCGTTGAACGGACAGTGACTTATAAAATATGTGGGCTCTTTTAAACGCTCTAATAATTGCGGCAAAGTTCAAGCTTCCGCTAGGGTCTGGTGGGGGCTCAGAGCAGTACCAGCACCATTTGATCCCTGGAGTGGGGAACAGGTTGGAGCGGCTCCTTTTTATTATATATTATGGCCTTTGGCCGCCTCTGTAGAGAGGGATACACAAAACTCGAGATGCTCTATAGTGCCTCCGGGAAAACCTCTTAACATGGGAGATCACTTGTATAGTACCGTCTCGCTGGTGCAACCCCCTATCTACAGTATACGAATATCCCGTATCAAAACCCGAGAACACTCCCACAGCCCTAAATTCTGGTGATAGCTAGCGGCTCGGTATCTTTAGTGTCTGCAATCGAAGACTATGAATGTTAAAGTGAGATACACACGGTGGGACTGATCAATCCTGTGACCAAATGGGTACTGTTACAGTAGACGTGCGTAGAACACCTACCGGGTGCTGCGTATGCCTTTCTACAGTTTGATGATTTCCCGGTGTTTGCCTTTCCATGTAGTTTTATGCTGTCTTTCCCTTATTCTCTTCTTTCTCTAAACAATAAAACTACTGCTTTCTGAGATATAATTCGCAACAGGTACATACTCCACTATCAATTACAGGGAGGGTCCTAGTCAGGGCTTAAACCTATGGTTTTTTTTTCGGTTTTTTTTCTTCTCTCGAAAATATTAAATGTTCATAATATCCGATTTTATAGGGAATTCTTGATGATGTGGTAGAGTATGAACTATATATCCCCCAGGCCTCGGATATAATATGTATGATATACCCAGGTTTCTGAACGGGCTTTCAGTCCCATGTTGGTCGGAAACCCTCCCGGCTGCTGCTACTGCTCATAGGTTTTTATCTAGTAGAGGAAAACAAAAAGGAGGCCTAACTATTGGGACGACCAGTTTCCTTTGTCCACCTCTGCTGTGATTGAAACTTGCCTAGTTAATACCAAGGATCAATTCCGATACTTCTTGAGCCTTCCGAGTTTTTTTTTTTGCGCTAACTTAGGGCCTGTTTGGCTCACCACGGTTCGGGCTATTAGGTATCTCAAATCATGAAATGAGATGTTCATGGAGTTTGGCTTGGTAGTGCCTTCAAATCAATATTTACGAAGTTCAAATCGTGGTTTGGAGAACTTTTCTAAACCTAATTTCAGAATTTAAGCTGCGATTTCTTTGTATATAGTAGGCCCCGGAGGTCTATCTAGACTAACTCGGATAAATTTGGTGTGGTACTATAGGAGAAATCACAGTTGATATCCCCTACCCATTTACTTGTCCTCGTAGAGTTAACCCCGGATCGTGTTCTGGAATTTTCAGAATTGCAACCGTACTTGGGGAGGGCGGATTGAAAATTATGATTTGGAAATTTTTCGGGTCGTGATTTGAAATCGTGATCTCAAATCCCGGCTATCTCAAATCATACCAAGCGAGCAGGCCCTTGTCCTTATTCGTGACACCGGTTTTGCAGGGAATTGAGCTTCATGCTAGGAAATAGTGATACCCTCTAACTTAATATATGATTAGGAGTTCATGATATCAGGCAAGAGTGTTAGTATTGATGTGATGAGTGGTGAGAGGGATACCTGTGGGTGCCATATTACGAGGCGTCATAGGTTGTCACTCTACGACCTCCTGGGCTTTGGTTGAGGACAGGTTAGTTGGGTGAAGCGAGGGCGCAGGGAGTGTGTAGCGGTGTGGGTTACTACAAGGAAAGGGGGAACGAAGTCTCTAGTCCTTTTTTTTTGTATGGGAAATGTGTTCGGAGTATCATATAATATTATTATACTTGGAAGCATGACAATTAGCTTTGACACTGAATACTAAACCTACGTCCTAGCTCTGTGGACAGCTGCGTATAGGTCCTCGGCCGCAGCACACTAACCTTAGGGCCGTTCTAGTGCAATTGGCGGCACATTGGAGAGTAGAAGAGAGAATCTGATAAGGTTAAACAAAAAAGAAACGACTATCCCTCTTGTTGCAAAAAGGGTTTAGGGGAAAGCCCTAGATCCTTCTTCCGGGCCCTTATTCCTTAGAAGTGTTACCACTTGAGAGGAGACTCGAACTAGAGTCTGTCCAAGTAAGAAGTGATCAAATCATTACTGCTAGGTCATTGGCCCGGTTCTAATTATTGTTTTTTCTAGTAGAATTAGTGGGGCATTCGCTAACTTTGAAAGGGGATTTTGTTTCCGATGTTATGAGAAGGGTTATGCTTACCTGATTGAGTGTGTATTGATGAGCTGCTGTCCTGGATTACGGCTGGGAAAAGGGGTATCTGTCTTCAGGGGGAATCGAATTCCATGGCCAGGTCTCAATAAGTTTGAATAAATTACTGGTGATGATAGGCATTATCGCGTGCGTGCCGCTTTGCTGCCTTCGTTTGCGTAAGAAATGCGTGTGATACCTCTTTGGCACTTAAGCGATAAACCGTGGCTACCGTCAAATCCAAGGTGTCTCAAGTCTGCTTCCAATCCTTTAATTGAGGTGTTCCTTTCCTCTTTTCCTTGTCCTGGATCCTCTACCCTGTGTGTAGGTAAACATCACCAAGGCTATACCCCTTCTGTGCTGGATTCACTCACCTTCCACCCCAGTGGCCACCCTCCCGACATTTAACTCCTGCTGTCATCTACGGGCGACATTTTATCTGGATGGGAATTCCGGTCGATCACATAGACTGATGAAATTCGAATTTATTCGCTCACTTATCTGTAGAGGGGATGGTTTTAATGATTGGCTGATTAAGTGCAAATAATTGGCAGAATTGTGCCTATACAGATCATTCGGTGTATGGATGGGCTCGTCAATCCATGAACACGCATCCAGCGAGTAAGATAGAAATCACCAACCATCACTCGCGCATCTGATTCGCTCACTGAAGGGCAGCTATCCGAGTGGCTCCCGGAAAGGTGTTTCCGAGGATTCATGCGTTGTTCTTTGGGGGAACATTTTGTGGATCACTCGTGTGGTTTTGGGCTGACTTGGAAGTGGCGGGACAGGAATTATTCAGCTGCGAGTCCGTGATAAGCCTGCCACCAGTCACCTAACTGGCTGTGTGAGACACATTGGAACACTGGCACGGCAGGTGCGTAGTGGTACCAATCGACTCACCGGTACTTGAAATTGGGAAACTAAAGAGGCCTTTATAAGGTGTTTTCCTTACCATCAGTTCTTGGATACAGGAGAAATGTGCTAAGACGCTATAATTGTCTGATTTGCTTAAGGTGGTATGCATTTTTCTTTTCTTTTTGTCTGAGCTGAAGGCTGGGTTTGCAGCGATCTCTCTCCCCTGACTCCGAGGGGGAATTTCAATGACCTAGAACATTTCTCCTGCGTTTGAGTACATAGGGCTAGGCCTCATCGCGATACCTATAATACTTCGACCTGTCAACCATCAAGCCCAGGGATTCTTCTGAGCATCGATCTGATTACAGCTTAATCAATCAATTGATATCAGCCGAGCACCAGTAAGTTTAATACCCCTCAAGGCATTCTGTATTACAGTGGGTTTCCTAAAGCACTGATTTCTGTCAGGAATGAGATCTCTGAGTGAATACAAGCAAATGTGCTGCTTCTGGTCTTAGCAGTCTCGTCTTGTATACCCGTACACGTACTTTCACCCTACTCGCAGCGTACCTGTTGTGTTACAGTGCTCTTGTTTACCTCGCCTTGCGCTCGTGCTACTCTGGGGCTTCAGTGATGCTGTGACATGCAGTTGACCACCAATCCGCATCCTTGCGTCTACCGTATTCGTAATGTCGTAACTCTTGCAAAAAGGACTGCTATTGCATACGCCAAAGATCGGCTAGAGCCTCAGAATTTTGATGGTATGCAATAGCAGTCCGTTTCGCAAACGTCAGGACGATTACTAGTGGTCTATGTAGGGGGTAGGAAATATTTGCCAAGATCAGTATCACATGATATCAGCCCTGGTTCGAATCCTCTATTACAAACCTGTTAAACTCGGGGACGTCCATCGCCTTATGAGGGTAGTAGTGCTGTAAGAACTCGAATAATTGGAGCATGTGCTGGGACGTTGGAGCTGCTTCTACTAGTAAGATCTGGCGTTTCTCTCCTTCCCATTTGCCTCGGGGAGCAGGGTTTTTGGTGTGTTTTTCGCCCCTCCTCCAGAGGGGGAAAATTTGGACTACCGGTACCTGGCACATGGTCCAATTATTCAAGTTCTTACTGCAGTTAGACCGACCGTGCCTGTGGCGAGATTGGCCCCCTCAGCGAGATTTGCCTTAATAAGCCCATACGAAGCCAGTTGTGATGTGCTGATTGGTGGATGCGTACCTATCTCGCTGAGGGGGTCAATCTCGCTACAGGCACGGTCGGTCTAGTTGCAGTACGGCCCCAGTTTACCCCCGGCAACCGCCCGGCCTAAAGTTAACTCCGTCATAGCGGAGTGAGGTTAAGCATCACTGTTCAAACATCCATGGCATTCATAGCTACTGCGGTGGCGTTTGCGAACCTCTTGTGGGATGACAGCCTACGCACATGCAAAAAAGCTACCGGTAATCATACCGGTGTGTACGAGTATATTTGCCTGCCTGTATGATATGCCTCTGCATACGGTATTTGGTGTCCCCCTATTTTATTATACCCCACAGCCTAGACACTTCTACCCCCGCCCCCCGCCCCCCGCCCCCACATTTGTTTTAATCAAAAACTTCCCCGCATGTTTATGTTAGTGGGTAGTATTTGTGGAAATCCGCCCTCTACAGCCTTAATCTGCCCGAAGGGTGATTCGTTTTCTGGCCGTCATAAATTTGATTGCTTGCATTGATGTTTGGTGAAGTGGTGCTCAATGGGGGTATTTCAAGTCTTGGAGCAGGCAAACACTGACCCCCCCCCACTTGCCCCTGTATTATACTTGAATATTAAACTAGGTCTTGCACCTGGAGAAACTTATTCTGGGTGGGGATATTCCGGTGGGGCCATTGGATTGGGGGTCGATTGCGGTTAGGGTTGTCTAATAGAACTTACAGTACAAATGGGCGATGCACCCGATCTCCACATCGGTCCCCAAAGGAGGGCGCTTGGCTGCAACGCGTATTCTCGCCCTCAAAGAAAAGCAAAGAAATAACTTGTGAGCATCAGCTAAGGCGGAACCCCCCAGGTAGGGTAGGCAGAGAAGGAGGGAGAAAAAAAAGAGGAAGGAAGGAAGGAAGAAATGAAAGGTGTTGTAGTATTATATTACCACATGATAATAAGAAAAATGCAAGGGAGGGTAGTCAGGCTTTGACTACTAGTTCAGGTCCTTTTCAGAATCTTTCGTACCTGTCGGTTATGGAAAAACCACACTTTTCACAACGTTACAGTATCTAGATGGGATCCGACAGCTTCTGGCACTGTGGGGAGATAGACGATTCCCTGTGCCCTTTGGTACCCAACCAACCGACAAAACCAACAAACCCCCAATCGATAGATACATTACCCCCTACAAGTGTAAGTGGGCGACCCAGAAAATGGGAAAAGGTACGGCGAGGGAGAAGTTAACAGTGGGATTCCAAATTTCTTTGGAACCATTTCATTCGTCTTCGGGCTCGCCCCGATCGATCCAAAGGTAGTGGGCCATACCTTAGGGTTACCACTGCCTGACTGACTGACTGAATACTGGTAGCGGTGCACGCGGGGGGGGCTTTCGATGTCAGCACGGATGCTTTAGGCATCTTTTTTTGAAAGAGGGAGGGAAGGAGGGAAGGAGGGAAGGGCGTGCTACGAGTAATGATTTGTGGAGGAAGGTCTCAGGTGGGAGTAAGAGATCGGTGATTCCTTGGTCGATATATTGAAACTTTGCGATTCCCAGGGTTTATGTACAGTACTTTACCTTGGGACGGCTGGGTAGCTGGATAGTTACCCTATGGCGGGAGTACCGTATTCCCGAATCTCAGTGGGGTTTGAATTCGTACTGCTGCCGCTAATCTTGGGTAGTGGTTTAGATCTCGCTTTGTTTCTTCTTCTTCTCCTTCTTCATACAGGACTGTATGTTTCCCCATGCCGTTAGTGGCGATAACTATTGGCCACTAGAATACTAATGAAGCAGGTGGGACTTATTTGTATATATTTTACGTACTCGGGGGATCACTAAAAGTGGGAAAAACATAACTTTTATTTCAATAGAGATTTGTATGGGATCGATAGAAACAATTTTCCGATTTCTAGTGACCTCCCCCCCCCCCGAGGGCAGTACAGTACATGGCACCCCATGCTCGACGCGGACAGGTTCTGTGTATCAAGATTTCGCGATGATATCTTGATGATTTGAATTGAATTTGTATGGGAACGAATAGATTATCTTTGATTGTTGGTATTCAATTCGATTTTTCGGATAAAATATTATTTGGATGGCTTCAAAATTAATGTTTATAAGATTGAATGTTCTACCAGCCATCCCACCCCCAACCCTTAAAACCAACAGCTCAACAAATATTGTAGGTTAAGTTATGCCTTCCAATAAGAACCAACTCCCATGCATCCCCAGATCGTCCTCACCCGCCCCCCCTTCTCTCTCGATGATTTTTTCTTCTTTTCTTTTCCCCATTAAAAAAGAAAGAAAGGACGAAAGGAAGGTAGGAAAAATAAAATAAAAAAATTCGTGAATTAAGTTTAGAAGCGGAAAAAACAAATGATACATGTCATAAGCTATAGGAACAATGCTCGTGAGATGGAATCGTGGTGCTGATGTGATGATGCTGGGATACAGATGGATGAAAAAAACAAAAATAGAAAAACAAAAAATACAGCTCTTTTATTTTGTGCAAAGCAAAGGAAAAATGTCAAGCGATTAGCCGTGAGTATGATTTCAGTGAGTGGGTGATGGAAGGGAAAAACAAATAGTTAAACAAATGCCCCAAACTCCCCGGAAATGAAACGGAATCCCCAGACGGCTAATATGCATCCATCAAATCTCCGGACTACGAGAACCTCCTCAAAGAGGGCGAGATGTAAAAGCTCTCGGTGGTTGAACTCGGTGCAGCATAACTCGCCCTCTTATCTGCACTGCTTGGGAACAGCCGTCTCTCGCTAGCCCAACTATCCTCGCTGCTTGAGGACCCCCTGTCATCGCGATAGTCATCCCTGCTGCTGATGTATCCCCGATCCTCCCGCCAACTATCCCTCTCGTCTCGGTAGCCAACGTACCTCCCGGGCCTGCCGCGCTCCGGATTCGCGCTGATGCTGAATTGCCTGGGGATCGAGGCCCTCGGCCCGCTGGAGTGCACATGCGCTTGATGTCCCGTGTGATGCGAGATCTGGTACCCGGAGGCGGAGTGCCCCTGGTGAACTACCGGTCCGAGACCCCCGTCGGGGAGGATGCGTGGCTGGTTGTATCCCATCTCGCCGCTACGCGCACCGAATGGGCGGCGACCGCCACCGGGGGCTACGCTGCTGGAGCGATTAGGAGTGTTAATGCAACCCATTGGCATGGTTTGGATTAGCACTGGCGGGGGGGTGTATGATTCCCGGCGGAGTGAGGCGCCCACGCTTTCGTAGCCGCTATCGTAGGAGTATGGGTCATGCTCTGTCATCCTTACTGATTGGCGTTTGGCTGGCCGTCCCGAGCCTAGTGTGTAGTGGGAGCGGTGTGGAGAGGAAGGTTGGGCGTAGCGGCCATAGGATGATGACTTTTCTGACATTGAGACGACTCTAGGTACGCTGCGTTCTTCGTATGGGTACTCTTCCGGTCCGCAAAAGCACATAGTCTTTTGGCTGGGAAGGCTGGAATATATGAGATCGCTTAAGGGGCAGGTAGGGCTATTGTTGTGGTGGGGAGGAAAGAAGGGGAGAGGGATGGCCTTGAGGAGAGATGACCTTATTGATAGGAGGACTTTTGTTATGATAACAAACGACTATTGACCTTGAGGTGGAGTCTTGTCTGTGGACAGAACTAGTCCTGCAGACTATTCGTCGCTCAGGAGGGGGGTTCTACTGGATCTATATCCCTTCGAGCTTCTGTAGCTTTAGGAAGGATTCCGAAATGTATTTTTTTTTTTACCCTCTTAGTGATTGTCTGCAATTGGCCCGGAGCTCAGCTGTAGGGATGGCCCCGGGGAGCAGGTTAATATCTAAGAAGGGAGAATACTACACGCGCATATAAGAATAAACGGTGGACTTACGAATAGGGCCGCATAGCCCCCCTCCCTCAAAAAGAGTGCATCGGAAGAAAGCAGTAAAAGTAGGGCGATATAGATGCGAACTTGGGGCCAAAGTAAGATTGGTAGAACCCCAGGCCATGCAGACCTGTCCAGCCATCCTTCGCCTTGTTGGATTATTTTGTTTTCATAAAAAGATTCGGCATAAAACCATCCCCAAGTTCATTCACCTGAATTATCCTAGAAACTCGGAAATAAAATAAAATTATAGAAAAACGTCTGTACCTCAGGGAAAATAGGTTCAACTGTTTTTTTTCTAGCGCACGCTGTATGAGCAAAATCATATGGTCATTGTTTCCAGATTTAACTAATTGCTTCTGCGGTTGGTAGTGAAGCATTTTCCACGAAGTTGATCACGAAGGAGGTGGTCGTGCGGACACTCAGATGCAGAAAGCATGGATCAACCGATTTCCCTCTTGAGCCTAGGCAACCGACCCCCCCTTATCAATTAGCGAAATATCGTAACACAAAGTTTCAACCGGAAAAATTCCCAATCACAAAGCAGACGATAAAGCCAATAGAAAAGTGACCAAAATTTAAAAAGAAAAAGACTAAGGAAAAAGCAAATATTTGGAGGTAAAATACGACATGGGAAAAAAACGAAAAGAAAAAAAAATGAGAAAAAAAAAAAAAACCAAGGACCGTCAAACCTGATCTCAAAACATGGGGTTTTGTGTGGTTACCGCGCGCTGGCTTGCTCTTTGTCATGCAACCTTCCCCAAGAGTTCTTCTCTCATTGGTGCTTGAACATGCAAGTCTCTCGCGGAATGTGACGACGGCTGCCATGGCTGTTTATTCCAGAAAATCTTGCAGCAATAGGCAAAATCGCTCAAGTGAAAACGCAACAGAATATATTAAAAGAGTTTCCCCTCTTCGAATGCCGGGCTCTTGTTAGTTTTCTCGCTTCCTGCTCAATTTCCTATGCAAGGTATAAGAGCACCCGAACAGGCCGCTATTGATGTTTTTTCCCTTAGGTTTTGTAGTTGTGTGACTGGAGAGGGGGCAAGAAGGGCGACTAAAGGCCACCAGGCTGAGAAATTTCCCCTGGGGTGGCTGCAAAGAAAAAGAACCCTTCTCAAACTATAAAGTTGAGCATTAGCGACATTCGGGAGAAGGCATGTGGTCATGTATTATCGTATGAGGAAACCCGATAGTTCTGTAGATGCACCTCAATGTTTTTGAGGTGGGAGGCTCGGGGGTGCGCCCATGAAAACTTGATATATTCTCCTATCTTTTATCCTCTCCAGACGTCATTTTAGGTGGGGAGGGGGATTGTCTTCGTAGATACGGCACTGATAGTGAGTGAGTCTATCCTAAACATTGCACCTAAAAGTTTTGGTACTATGATATTCCGTGGAAACTGAGGTCGGTTAGATGGGAGATAGTGCTGCAATATGGCAACTCGGGCTATTTAGTGAGGTGCTTGAGTATTTCGTAATCTATGCCAACAGGTGCCCCCCCACGTTAAAACAGGTCACACATTCATGCCGTAGGCGTGTTGAACCTGAACCAAGGCCTAACGTCGTCTTCACCCTTACTCTTCTTGATGCCTTCTCGACCGATGAGAAAATATTCAGTCAAAGAATAAAAATAACTAATAAAAAAGTCACCGGTAGTTTGACATGCAGCTCGTTGATATTTCGCTCCAGCAAGCTTCACAAAAATATACACACTTCGCTTGAATGTGGCCAGAATAGCAAGCTGATAAAGGCAGCTTCTGTCTGTCTGTCTGGACGCGGCAATGTAAGAAAACCGTACAGCATTAGGCAAGGGACACGCCCACAAACTCCAGAGGCTTCTGCGTACGGTACAGATACGGTATCATATATCCAGGGCATAGCGCTCTGCGGCACTGTGAAAGTGCTCGAGCGCTATTGTGTGTTGCCAAAGCAGCAGCTTTCCACGTAATTTTCGGGAAGTGGGTCTTAGGGGCCTGCAGAACATCAGAAGATAATTTGTGCTATTCGGCAGCACACTATTTAGGGAGTATTATCGGAGAGCTTGCATCTCGGAAGGTGCGCCGTCTGTTACTTTATGGGGCAATTTTGGAGGGCTAGCCCTAGGGAGAAGCAAAAAAAATGGTTAGAGTATAATATAAGCATGACAATCATAAAGTGCTAATCACATCATAACCTCTCACTCGGACCTTGATTGAGTGCAATCTCATCTTATTGGCTGAGGGGAGGGCATCTTCTGGACATGGGTCATCCATGACAAGACAAAAAGAGTAAGAAGTTTAAGTTCGCCTTGCAAGACAAGGACTTTCTTTACCATAGCTCTATCGACGGTATGAGCTGACCATCGAGTTCCCTTCAAAAATGCTCCACATAAGTTAGCCCAATATGTCTAGCACTTGAGAAAGCAATTACGATAGCTGCCTAGAAAACCCTAATCGAAGGGTCCCTACCGGAGGGAAGCGGGAGCTTATAGATCGGAAGGTAGCTCAAGATCGAAATTGTGCGATAATTTTTAGTAGGAGAAAATCAAGAAAAGAGAGCTTAGAGAGAAGCCGAAAAAGAAAGTATGGCTTCCACGGGGAAGAATCGGTAATCGGAAAACAAAGGGTTTGGGGGTACAGCAATTGACGCAGATCATCGAGTTGGGAGGCTTCTCCCAGCCGTTCATGGCGCTCGGTACTTAAGAACAGCTCTTGTTGGGAGGCGGCTGCTGCATAGTTCTCGGTAAATTTGTGGCACTATTTAGAAGTTTTGGACCTTCTGCTAACGTGCTCGACAAGTTGCTTGCCCATAACACTTAACATCAGCCAATAGTGCCAACGCCCTCGAGATACACAAATGAATCACTTATGGGAAGAGATGGAAACCAGTAACCTTCAGTACGCTTTGCCCTCAGAGAGCCAATCTTGAGCCGGAATATCATACCTCAGTTAGGTAGGGGGTTAGGCTTTCTATAACTAGTACCTGCAGCATTGGCTGAGGACATCGCTAGGTTCAAAAGAAGGCACCCCCCCCAGATATACACTAAGTCACTATATTATAAGGAAAAAAATGATGCGAGTGCCCTTGGCGGATAAAAGCACAATTAGTTAAAAGCAAAGATATAAAGGGCCTTCATTCCACTCGGGAAACCCGGTTATGCTGTTGTATTTTGCGGGAAAGGGGGAAACTTGACCCCTGGCCAGCCCGAATCAAGTTCGGGCCCTTATTTCAGGACATTCCAGTATAATGGACGCCCGCCTATTGAGCAAAAACGCCGACATAAACACGACCACAGCAATAACGCAGCAAATAATTCCCTCTTAACGGTGTTTTCCCGCTTCACCCTAGCACAACGACCGATTTTGCGTTCAGGGGGGCTACTATTTTCTCGTTCGTTTCAGCCCACTGGGCTTTCTCTATGCACTCCTCTGCAGGAACATTTAGGGTGATTTCCCTATTAAGGAAGGAAAGATCCCCAATTGAGGCCCAGCTATGCGGGAGTTGCTAGCACAAACCCCACGATGCTGCACTTGGAGAAACCTAACGATTCACGACAGAAGGAATAACATGCTGTCATTTCATCCTGGCGTAAGCCCAAAACGCACCTTTCATATGGAGCGAACGTTTAAAATACCATGAAAAACAGGGGGGGTACGTTTAAAATACCATGAGGAGAAGGAGAGACCACATGGGTCAGGTTTTTAGGTTCAGGGAAAAGCTCTTAATCTAGGTGGACTGTCGATCCTTGATACGGAGACAAAGTGTCAAAGTAAGGAGAGATCAGGGATCGGTCTATAAGAGGTGATTGGGGCGTTGGGTGCAGGAGATAGTGGAGCACGTATGGTTGCCTGGATGAGGATGGAACCAAATATTAGGAGCTTGAGTAAAGAGTAAACCTTGTGCTGCAAAAACGGGAATAATTAAACCTCACGCTAGGACGTTGGAGTTGCCTCTCCTGGTAAGGCCTGCTATGTTTTTCTTTTCACGAAGGCAGGAAACCAAGAGGGATTCCCCCCTCTTATCCAAAAAGGGGAATTCTAAACGTCTTAGCGTGAGGTTCAATTATCCCAGCCACGGCAAGTCAATTTTCCCGCATTACGTGTCTCCGCCGTCTGACTTTCTTCTCTCTCTGCTGTTTTTTAGGATTCATTGAATTCCGTTCCTTCACGTTCATTATACTTATCTGGTTGCTTATGATTGGGGGTACTCGGGGGATATTGATAAAGAATCTAATGTGGAAACTGTCTTGTTTTGTCTAAAAAAAGCTGGATAATAAATATCGTTCTAGTATATATCGTTCTAGTATAAATTAGTCTAAAATGCACTCGTATAGTGTGCATTTTCATATCCAGATTACTCGGTGCCCCTGTAAACCGCCAGTGCGAAATGTGTGGAAAGATAACATTAGGCCGTTAAGGGATCAGGGAAGGGAGGGAGGTAAGTGCTAGGCATGAGCCCGCAGAGAGGGTATTTCACAAGCCATAAAGTCCTGCCTATCCTATAAACTCCTATGGCAACCTCCCACAATGATGGGCCTTTGAGTCCTAAAGTGAAGACCAAATTTATAGCAGATCACGCCCCAATATTGTTTTCATTTTTGTTTTCATTTTCTTTCTTTCTCGAATTTACCGTATAATACCCGCGGAAATCGCCAGAGATTTTATACCAATAAAGCAGCACATTTTTAAAACCCGGCTAACAGCCGTACTCACCCAGCTCTGGGCAGGGATGGAAGAACATGGAACTTCTCAGCAGCTGTCTTTTAGTGTGGAGATATATCCAGCGGAATTTAGGAAATTGGGTTCTAGGAAGTCATCAATTATAATGCCCCCCGGTTAGGGTGCGGGACCCAAACTGAGGATCGTCCGCCGGCCTTTGGGTGGCTCTCTTCTTTAGACTGTACTTTGCCTTTCATTTTTCAAATCATCCACTCTTGCTAACATACAGGCCACAGAAAAGTATGCTCCAGCTATCATGAGTTCTAGCCCCATGTAGCAGGAGCACATGGAGGACTATCGTAGTGCGTTTACCCTCGCACCCCCATCAGAACTTGTCACTTGGCTAATGAATTACGAGCTATTCTCACAGCAGGAACTTTCATTTTGTATTCTCGATCGGAGTCGGTCTTCTTGACTCTAGATTACCTCCTAATTGTTGAATTTGATTAGCCATGAAAAAAGGCCTTATTCGATTTGATTAGCTCGTTCAGAATCCACTCCATTCAAACCTCCCTCAACACCACTCTTTAGAGGCGTTTGGAGATCCCTTTTTTGGTGACTACTTTTTCTGAGGCTGTAATCGCACCATAAGTTGCCTGACGGATGTCTACCAAACCCCGCATCGTCGGGTGTTGAGTTGAAATAAAAAGGGGATTTCGAAGTTTATTGACAATTCGCTGGGATCCCCAACC
Organism: Tuber borchii; assembly: GCA_003070745.1. Classification (NCBI taxonomy): domain Eukaryota; kingdom Fungi; phylum Ascomycota; class Pezizomycetes; order Pezizales; family Tuberaceae; genus Tuber; species Tuber borchii. Next base: position 38,477 of record NESQ01000312.1, on the reverse strand, counting down.
CTTGCGATCGACTTAGGTAACGTTTCTCACCAGCCCATTCAGCCGAGCTTAAGCATGGACTCGAGCCGGTTTGGCTCGAGGATGATATGGAAGGTTCGACCCGGCTCGCGCTAGTTAGCAGCCACCACCCCTCACCCATTTAAAGCTTCTAGTCGGCTGTGGGGAAAGAATACGATATGAGGTGAAAAGCAGGGACCCATATGCTCCGAGTGATAGAGTTAACCCGTATGCAAAAGAGAGTGGTCAATCCGTCCTCTCCTCAGTGCTATAGTTTCTTTCCCTTCATATGCCGGGGATATTTACGAGACCACCAGCAGTACATCTATGGCATAGCCCAATCGCTTTTAGGCCTGCAAACGTATGCAAATTACTTGTCCAGAAAACTGATGCTCCTAACCCCTCAAAGTTTCATTGTTCTGCCCACTTAGATCTACTAGTATCCATAATGAGTTAATTTTGAGGTACCCGTCCCCTTCTGTACCATGCTTGATCCGATAGGAAAAGAAACCGAAAATCTCTCTAGAAGCTCGAGCCGAAACTTGAATGATGGCTCTAGGGGAACGCTAGACTTAGGCCATGGCTAGGGCTATTTATTAGATTCTCACGAAACAAAAAGTTGGTAGACTATTTTTCGGCTTAGGATGTTCAGGTGGGCAATAAGACTCTAGGTTTGGGCCCTTTGGGGCTCTACAGAGGTGGCTATCGTCTCTTATAAGATTATACCCGCCAGGTCCGAGATTGTTATGAATCCCATCGTCCAAGAACCCCCTCGTTAAAGTCTCTTGTACACCTTGAATACTCGGGCACAGCATGATGCATAGGGTAGGGAAAATTATTATATGTTTGCTAATAAAAATTTAAGCTCGTGGGTAAACAGGACTTCTCTCATATTGGCACACCTTGAATAGAAGTTTTAGCTATAGGGTAAGTTAAATTAGTACACTTCTGGTCCTAAAGCAAGCAGGCACTGGACGTGTAGTAATCCGTTTGGTTTCTCACCGCCGTTTGTCTTCGTTCCTTCCGTACCCGCATTCGCTCAAGAGCCTGTTACCAAGCCTACGAATCACCTGTACTGTACCGTGATATGGAGTGGGCGTCGTAAAATTAGGTACAGTATGATATAAGAGCCAGCTCGAACACAATATGGTACAAGAAGCCGACACCCTTAGAGTGAGAGCAAGTGTCCAGAACCAGCAACCAATGACTAGGCAAGTAATTGCAGAATAGAAATTGCACAACCTTTCTCCTAAGTGTACCCGTATTTAGACCCTCTACTACCAGGAACCGCCCCGCCATTCCCTCAGTTGTTCCTTGTGCTGCTGAGTTGGTATGGGTTCCTATCCCCGTAGTTAGCGGTTGCTGCTTCCGGGCATTTAACTTCACCCCAAGTGAAATCCAGCTGCCTCTCCTAGTAAGGCGCCGGGTATGTTTCTTTTGTCTCAACTAATGACTGAATTTACGGTGTTTTCTCCTCGCGTAGCTAAGAAGGGAAATTCCAACTTCCTAGCGCATTTCTCTTCTATTTGAGATTTACGGTACGATACTCGAGTACTCGTAAGCACCACTGCAATTAATGCGAGGATTGACAAACTTAATACTATTTTCTTGGCACTGTATCATGAAATGATTCGCAGCATTGATCTCGCGAGTCCGCCTTCCATAATATTATAGAACGGCTAAAAGCATTTGTGCCGGCACTGCATCATACCAATCATACTACAGTACTGCTGCCATGCCCGGCCCGCCTTTTTATTCAGTAGCCCTCGCTCTTCGGTTTGAAAACGACGAATAATATTATATGAAAGGATCTGGCGATCTTATCTTGATTTGCTACAGTACCGGTATTTCAATAGAATTCAAGCCTATGCTTTTCATCGGAGATACTGTACTCGAGTACACAAGGGCTACCGGCAGCCCCCAAGCTCTCTCCCTCTACTCGGATACAGTACAAGTACTACTCGAGCATCTCTCCGAGCCAAAAAGCCAAAAAACCAAAAAGCCAAAAAATTCGCCTCAGCCACAATACTGGTGCCTATCAGGATCGCTGACGTTGACCCTCCAGCCCTTGCCCTCCCAAGCCACGCATTACCAATACCCCGTGGCAAAGCTTGGCTGTTTCGTCATCTGGTGAACTAGGTTTTGTATCAAGGTTATTTACACGCTAACCTCCGACCAGAAAGTAGAAAGAGAAGGTCTTCGGTAATCAGCACCTTCTCGAAATCCTGAATTTTCAACCAAACTCGCAATACTCACAACTAAAAAGTACTCACACGGACCTCAGGCTTTTCTCTACCAAAAATCGCAGAGGCAAGCTTTCCTGAATAGTGGAGCCAGCTCAGTTTTACAGCATCTAATGAGTTACTAGCCAAATCTACTAATAGCGATGTCGGACGACCAACCTCCGACAGACAAACAAACTCCCCCCCCAATCCCTCATCAGTCTTCACATGAAGGTGGTGCGGCTCATCAGTCCAACTACAATACCCCACCTCCAGCATATAGCCCACTGCCCTCAATAGATTCAGTACCGGTGGGGCCTTTAGTTAGGCCTCATCATCCCAGCTCAACAGATGGCCAATCAGAATTCAGCTCCGAGCTTGAAGGGGATTCGGCTTCCTCGCCCCCTCTGGCATCTTCAGAGACTTATGGGGAAATTGATACAGAGCAGGATGAGATGGAGACGAGTGCGAAGATTACTGGTTAGTTATCCCTGGTTCAAGACCCGCTTCCCTTCTTAATTTAATGGTTCCTGATTAACACTTACACTTAGACGATGGCCGAATCAACATTAACATTAATCAAAAGACTTCAACTTTATCTTCGCTTCTGGCTCCGGCGATGAGGGGGCAGTTGGCGTTGGCAGAGGAAGCGAAGGACCGCGTACGGCATGGAAAACCTATCGATTTACCGGTTCCTGGTTTCGATATCCCTGAATTTGCCAAGAATGTACCACCTCTGAATATACTCATACAAATAATTGGGAGCAGAGGGGATGTGCAACCTTTTATTGCCTTGGGTCAGGTATTGAAAACTGAGTACAAACACAGGGTTAGGGTTGCTACACATCCGACGTTCAAAGAATTTGTTGAGGAAAATGGCCTGGAGTTCTTCTCCCTAAGCGGTGATCCCTCAGAACTTGTGAGTTCAGGTCGTGCTTTTCTTATCTCACGCTCCATGAGCGGCGTGTGACTTTGGGTGAGCTGGTGCTAATCTATATCCAGATGGCATTCATGGTGAAAAATCCAGGATTGATGCCTGGTTTCGATAGCCTGAGGAACGGGGACGTAACCAAGAGAAGAAAAGCAATGTGGGATGTGCTTGTAGGTGGTTGGAGGGCTTGTGAGTATCTCGCATATAGTCCAACTTCAATTGAGATCATTGATAGCGTCAATGACTACCTGTGGGTTTTTAGAGACTGAAACTTGATATCTTAGGTATTGAACCTGGTGACGGAACTTCTTATTCCCTCGACTCTGCCTCTAGCAGAGCGAAACCCTTTGTGGCAGACGCTATCATTGCTAACCCTCCAAGCTTTGGGCATATTCATTGCGCTGAAAAGCTAGGAGTACCTTTGCATCTGATGTTTACGTACGTATTTTAGAAGGAAAATAATCATAATCATAGTCCACTATTTACTAACGTTTTTCTCAGGATGCCTTGGTCACCAACGACTGCTTTTCCTCACCCATTAGCAAATATCCAAAGCTCTAATGCTGAGTGCACGGTAACAAATTTCCTTAGTTACATACTTGTGGAGATGATGACTTGGCAAGGGTTAGTCCCATCCTCTCTCTAAGAGCGGGTCACCACTGACGGCGAATAGTCTAGGTGATCTGGTAAACAAGTTCCGCCGAGGGAAGCTGGGCTTGGACCCTATCAGCACTATGTGGGCTCCAGGGATGATCGCTAGAGTTAAAGTCCCACATACATATTGCTGGTCTCCAGCTCTTATCCCCAAACCACTAGATTGGCCTCAACATATCTCTATCAGTGGCTTCTTTTTCCTCTCTTTGGCGTCATCATACATACCCCCACCAGATCTTGCCAACTTTCTGGCATCAGGTCCACCCCCGGTTTACATTGGATTCGGGTCAATCGTGGTCGATGATCCCAATGCTTTAACAGACATGATATTCGCTGCTGTGCGCAAAACAAAGGTCCGCGCTCTAGTGTCTAAGGGGTGGGGGGGGCTTGGAAGTGACCAGTTAGATCTACCACCAGGGGTCATGATGTTGGGGAATTGTCCGCATGATTGGTTATTCCCACGCTGCTCGGCAGTTGTTCATCACGGGGGAGCTGGCACCACTGCGGCCGGCGTAAGGTGTGGTAAACCTACAGTTATCATTCCATTCTTTGGTGACCAACCATTTTGGGGGAGCATGGTAGCAAAGGCTGGCGCGGGGCCTGAGCCAACACCATTCAAGAAACTAACGGCGGACATACTAGCGGATAGTATACTGATGGCTACAAGTCCTCAAACGCAAGAGCGAGCAGAGGAACTTGGTGCCAGAATCAGAGATGAAAAGGGCGCTGAAGTAGGAGCGAAGTCTTTCTTGAGCTTGCTGGGCGGACAGCCCGGTGAGGGAGGGGTCTACAGGTGTATGGTCGATAATACCAAGGTTGCAACCTGGAGAGTCAAAGCTACGGATGTTCCGCTAAGTTCCCGTGTGGCCAGTATATTGGTGAAGAATGGGAAAATAGAGGGTGGATGGAATGGCTTAAAGCTCTGCAAGCACAAAGATTGGGATACAGATACTAGCCCCATGGAGCCAATAAGTGGTGCTACCGGCGCACTAATTGGCACTCTTGGCAGTGTCATGATGGGTCTTGGGGATTTCCCGAAGGGCGTCTTCAAACAATTCCGGAAAGCGAAGCCGCAAAATAGCTCTCATTCAGAGGAGATTTCTAGTCCGTCAAGTAGCCTGCACTCTGGAAATGAAAAGGCCAGTGGAAGTGACATCCCCTTCGCAGCTGGCTCTTCCACTACGGCAGGACGCGGGAAAGATTCCAGTAGGGAACTCACTTGCCCAAAACCGGGTGAGAGCGAGACAGGATTTATGAATCTCGATGCCGCCGTTGGGGCAAGCAGGAGTGTTAGTCAAATAGTGGGAGCCGGGTTGAAATGTAAGCCAACTAAAGCTCATAACAGCGCTGAATTCTAGGTCATACTAACAAGAGGTATTCGTAGCACCTATGGATTTTACGCTTAGTCTTGCACAAGGTTTCCACAATGCCCCAAGGCTGTATGGAGATAATACTGTGAGGCCTCTAGATAAAATAACGGGATTTCATAGCGGCTTGAAAGCGGCGGGAAAGGGGCTGGGACTTGGTCTCTACGATGGTGTTTCCGGCCTTGTCACCCAACCCCTTCAAGGGGCTAGGGAGGAGGGAGCCTCAGGCTTTTTCAAGGGATTTGGGAAGGGTATTGGTGGAATCGTATTAAAAGGAGGAGCCGGTATTTTCTCTTGTCTTATTCAATCATTACCATGGCCGAGATGCTAACTCCCGCAACAGCCTTCTGGGGAGTTCCCGCATATACGATGAAAGGCATCCATAGAGAGATACAGAAGCTTCAGGTATCAGACGTAGATAAATTCATCATCGGGTCGAGAATTGCTATTGCAGAGGCGGAATTCCAACAATCCAGTCCACAATTACAACAGCAGACGATCAACAGGTGGCATGAACTAGGTCTTAACAAGTTCAAGAGGGTGAAGGACAAAAGAGCTTGTTCCACCAGCTTCCCTTCTCGCTCCCTAAAATCGAAAGGTAAGGGAAGAGAATCACCGGATGTTGAAGCTGCCCCACAAAGCGTTATCGGCAGTTTTGGCGATGAGGAGCTTGAAAAGGCCATCAAGGAATCAGTCAAGATAACCTCAAACGGTGATCCTGGAGAAGATGAAATGGTTGAAAGAGCAATTCGTGCTAGCATCGCCGAGTTACAAGGAGGGAGGAGCGTTTCTATTCATGGGGCGGCTGGCAGCAACTCTGAAGAATCCGAGGAGGAAGCCTATCAGAGGGCTATCAGAGCATCGGCGGCTGAAGCAGAAAGAAACAATGGAAAAAATGTTCCCAAAGACCCAATTCTGGAAGAAGCATTGCGAAACAGTTTATTGGAAGGAGGCTTGGGCCACAATGCTAAAGCAGATACGCAGGATGAAGAGCTAGAAAAAGCCCTTAGAGAGAGTGTAAGGGATGAAAAGGCGCCGGCGAGGGAGTACTCCGATACACAAGATGATATTGGTGACTCTGAATTACAAAGGGCAATCGAGGAGAGTAAACAATTGGAGATCGACAGGGAGTTGAGAAGGAAGGCAGAGGAGGAGGTTATCATGGAGTATGTGAAGAAAGCTAGCCTAGAGGAGCAGGAGTACGAGCGGAGAAATAAGCGGAGGAGTTGGGTAGATGAGGTGGGGCCTTCTACGCGCTAATCCAGAGTGGGAGTAGGAACTAAGAAGGAACGAATATGGCTAGCTATACCTGTGAACTGTCTCGGTATCCGCTTCTATAGTATTATACCACCTACTTGTATTTTTATGATTTCCTGGGCACTCAAATATTCTAATTTCTTCACCCTTTTTTCTTCTCTTCTCATGCAAGGGAGCGAGAGCTATCTTCTTATGAAGCAAATTTTCTTAACCGTTATCGTATCAGACATCCCACAGAGCCAGGGGGAAAAAATACACCTATCTTTACAATGCGGGCGCATAGCCCCTCCTCCAAGAAAATCTGCGCGTGTATACCGTACTTCAGATAGACTCAGCCTCCGAGCCAACATAGGCTTGAGCCCAGCGACCAACCCTGACCCTTCGCTCCTCAAAGTACTGCCCCAACCATTCCGAGAACTTCTAGAACACCTCCGTCCCATTAGCCCAACTTTCGTGTCAACAGACGATAGCTTACATATAAATCCAGCTCCTCTTTTCTGGGTCAACACAAGTAACCGAAAGAAATACCTTGGATTCCTTTCCGAGTTACAGTCCATCCCCACCTCTCTCATGCGCCAACGCCCAACTAAACCAAGTTAGCAGCTCTGATTGGCGGAAAATTACCTAGCACGAGAGGAATCGATAACCACCTTTAAGATGTACCAAAAAAAATACACCAACCGCTGCACCAGAGACCAATTCCAGAGGCTTCCCCCATGTATCATACAGCCCGAGCGTGTCCCAGCATTTCGAAACTGTAAAAAAAAAAAAAATACGCTAAATCTCCATACGCCTATCGTAGCTGCCCAAGATCTGCACATTCGTGCTATGATACCAGTATATACCCATCTCCAGTGCATACGGGTACTCACAGAGCCAGCAGATGTCATGCATAATCCCGTAAACTACTACTCTGCTGCAGGATCCCGTTTTCCCTACCGTATGACGGGAACCCGTTCGGAGAATTGTTTTTTTTTTGTTTTTTTATAATACAACCCACGTAGACGCTGTAACACCATAAATCGCGGGTAGCGACATTAAGCACGAACAGTCTGAAACCAATACAGTGCGTTATTCATCAATCCCATCCTATTATAAAACTGTTATTATATGACAGCATCACGAAAAGCACATTTCAACGTTGTATTTCCTCTGCCATATCCCCCTCCCCAACATCCGCATATAAACAAAATTTAATAAACAAATACTCTCCCTCCCTCCCTCCCTCCCTCTGTAACTTCTCCAACGCCATCCATCCCCTTCACCCAATTCCGCCAACCCGTCCCGCAATACCGCTAGCACAGAGAAATACAGTACCTTTAGCGACCAGTTCCGATGCATTATAAATTAGTATATACGTAGCTGAAGGTGAGGAAGGAAGGAGGGGCGGGGGGGGTAGGTCTGCCGCTCGTTAGATCCCGCACGTCCGGAGAAACGCCCACTCAATCCAAATCACCTGTGCAGCACTCCTGCAGGTACGATATGATACAGAAACAGCACTGGGTTCCTTCCCTTCCTCCAGTCTAATTTTTCTAGTAGTAGTACCTGCAATAAGAAACGGAAGACAAGAGGGATAAATCACATACTCACCCGCAGCTGCCTTATATCAGCAGGACCATACAAACTATGATAGCCGCATGATAATAATATTATATAGACACTTATCATGAAATATCACTCGCCTTGCACTACTACTAAGCCGGGACCATTTGCGAGTGAGACATTTTCTAGAATCTTTCACCGCAGACATGTTTTTTTCTTTTTCTTTTTCGGAGAGTGGTTGCGTGATTTGGTGCGGAATCGATTGCGCGAAAGGGCCGTTGCTACAGTAAGAGGTCACTGCGGATTTCACGTTAGAGGTCAAGGCGTCCGATGTCGTCTTAGGTCAGAAAAAAGAAAAGAAAGCAACAGGTCCTAATTTGGTGGGACTCATACTCGAGTATTGTACTAGTACGGTAATTCGAATGCTCATGTCTATCTTTTCGCTATCATAGAGATTGGGACAATTGGACCAGGTGCTATCTATGTCCTGCCCTTCTCGCTTTATTTTTTCTTTTTTTCTTTTGATTATTTCTCTCAGAGGGGATGAGTGTTGATGTACCGGTAGCTTGCTTTGTGCTGCGTTTTTTTCTGCCCCTTTTTCTGGAGTAGGGAACTTTCGACTGCATACTTGTATGTAGCATGTGGTCCGATTATTCGGGTTTCTATAATACGGGAGCCTTTGTGTCCGAGTAGGTGTAAGTGGGGTTTCTCCTTTGTTCGCTGTTGGCCCCGGCTGGGCCGGTGGGGTTTGAGGGGGGATTGGGGGGGTTGGATACGGAGGTGGGGAAGTTGGTTCTGCTCCCAGAGTGGTCAAGAAGCGTTCAATGGAAGGTATAATCAATTCATTAAATCGTGAGCATAGTCTAACCCAGCCCTATCCAGTCCACCAGCTTACCAGCCAAGCAAAGCCATAATCCAGTCCTTCCAAAGAAACCAAAAGAAAAGAGAATCACGAGCATTCACTAGGAATCCGACACCCCAAAATCTCCATTCCCATACACCCCCGCATCTGAAAAAACGCACCTCCCCCCAAAAAACCTAATCAGCCCTCTCCCCTACAAACGCCGGAAACCTCGGATTCCCATCCCGCGACAATTCCTGAAACCTGTAAATCACGATGGTGCCAATCTTTGGTGGATTCTGCCGCTGTTTATCCGTGAGGCCGGTTCCAATCTTGAAGAACGTACCAGTGGGCTCGCCATTGTCGTCGAGCATCTCGACGCGGAGCGCGCCAGTGCAGTTTGAGTACTTGCCGGTACCGCGCTCGTGGCCGCGCACGATGGCGTCGGCGTCGAAGAAGCGCTTGACCTTCAAGAGCGTTTTAGAGCGGCTGTTGGCGTATAGTGATCCGGGTTCGCGGAGCATGAGCCCTTCGCCTTTGTTGGCTGTCTATAGGAGAGAAAGAGGGTTGTTAGATGGGGGTGGCGGGGGGAGAAGGGGGAAGCATACGACTTTGTCTAAAGTATCAAAAAGGTGTGGTCGGCCTTTACATATTGTATGCTCGAGGACGTGTACCCAGCGAATGCGTAGTCTTCCAAAGAGGTCTTTGAGGTATGCGATGCGCTCTTCGAAGGGCTTGTCTCCCATGCTCGGTATATCGAATATTTGGTATGTAACGCTGAATTTCCAGGCGTCGGGTTTATTATGCGCGCGCACGATGGAAACACATTCCTGGAAGCCACCGCGAGTGGTGAAAAGTTCGCCGTCAAGTGTTATCTATCATACCCATCATCATTAGAACACGGCCACTAGTAATGGGGAGGCACCATATGGTGGAAGAACACACATCTTTCGGCATCCTCTTCGTAAACCACGCCGGCGCATAGAACGGATTCCCCTCTCTGCTACGAAAGGTCTCTCCATCCCAGTATGCTCGCACGCCATCCAGCTTCTCGGACATATGCCATCCTGTAGGATCGCGGCCCTTCTCCAAGTCCCATTTCTCGGCGAGTAGAGGTTTAAATGTAGCGTCTTTTGCCTTCTTTGCTGTAGCGGCCTGCTTGTAGGTAGCGGTGGTTACTGCCCGGCGGGGACGTTTGGCTGGTTTCTCTTCTTCCTCCTCCTCCTGTTCCTCTTCCTCTGCATCTTCCTCATCTTCACAAACTTGAGCGACTTCGTCTTCATCGTCATCGTCTTCGCTGGCAACTTGCTTTCCTTTCCTATCGCGCTTGAGGGATTTCTTCTCGGGCTTGAAGTCGTCATCCTCCTCTTCACCTTCATCTTCCTCCTCCTCCTCCTCCTCCCCCTCCCCCTCCTCTTCCTCACCAGCAGGGGCAGACCTCTTCTTAAGCCTAGATCCAATCACCAAAACCTTACCACCAATCTTAACTCCATGAACACTCAATCGTGCAACCTCGTAGTCGTCACCGAGGAGCGCTCTCAAATGACGACACGTGCGTGCAACCTGTGGACCGCTAGAATTGCTCCAGCCAGGGCATTCGCAGTGATCTACCATGACCACAGCCAAAATTAACCACCATGCAATTGACAAACAGGCGAAGCAAGGAAAGGGGGACGAACAATGATTCTTAACCCGACTCATGGCAAACCTCACATCATCCATATCCGAAGACGCAGACAATGTATCCCCACGGGATAAATAAACCCTTGGTCTAACACCATTCTATCACAAAACAATCAGTAAAAGCGACAAAAAAAAAAAAAAGTGCAAAAAAGGGAAGAAAACTAACGATCTTGAAAGCAGCATCTTGGGTTCTAGTTCTCGGCATTTTGTCTCTCTTTTTCTTCCTCTATCTTCCAGATTATTGTATACAGCTCTGCTCTTCTAAACCCCCATAAACACAGCGAAACACCCCATTCTTATACTTCCTAATTCCCCAAATTTCCAAGCCAATCTAGCATTACACCAAGGCTGAACAAACCTAGCGCAAATCATCTCTCCTTTCCCTACGTGTCCCACACGCATGCAAGATACTTTACGAAATAGCAATCGTGACTCACGTACTCATTTACCAAGTCTCCTCCACAAAACAAAATTAGTGCGCGCGTGCTGGTCAAGTTACGATTTTACCCGGTAACACGTATATTAACACGTCTGCACGTGAACCCCTTGTCCCACATCTAGGTCAGATCTGTGACTCAATGACTCGAAAAGTCAACACGTAGCCCCAGTAGGGCTGTGCAGGTGGGGCCAGGGCTAATTTAATGTGGTCAAGCATTTGTCCTCGGATAAATGTATTTCCTGATTTGCAGGGATTGTGTTGTTAGTTTGTTTGCTTTTTTTTTTGAGAAGAACGCACAGATTAATTGCCAGATCATCTCGGATCATCGATCCACGGAACAGAGGCACCGGTATTGCTGCGCACGCCGGTTTCGTGGCGGAGGGTAGACCCTCGGTGGCTTGAGGTGACTCGTTGGAATATGGGCAGGCGCAGGCTTGGGTATTATAATTTGGGGCACAATCTCCGGTCACCGGTGGCTATCGCATCGGATGATCTGTGACTTGTGAGTCACTCGGTCGGTCGGTCGGTGCTGCGAGCAGGATTGCGCTGCGCATCGATGCCCAGCGGGCGTGGGTGCTGATTTGTTCGGTCCAGTGGCATACCAATAGTGAGTGCTGGAACAGGTCGGCAAATTGAGAGCGCAATGGAATAGCACAACTGGGAAACCGCGGAAGCTTGATAATAGTGATATCAATAATGACAGTAATAGAGATAGTTCTTTTACGCCCTCCCTCCTTCCACCCTTCCCTCTCCAGTAAGGTATAGCATCGCAGAGCATCTCACTCCAGTCTCCTTTCCTAAACCCCCGTGAGGAACACTCAATTGCGGATTGGAAAGTTGGGGAAAGAAGTAAATCGCTGGTTGTACCTTTCCTATATACTCAAGTGCCAGCGTACTCAGAAAGACTAGAAAGAAAGAAAAAACTTCATGCCGGTATATATACTCTGTCATTACGTATATACGTCACTGTTCCAAATCATTAGCTGGGAAACCCTGTGAACACCATTCCCCTTCCCCCTTCCCAGACCTCTAACAAATTATTTCCAAGAAACGAAGGAGGAAAAGAAAGAAAGTAAAAACAGAAAGTAAAATGGGGACAGTGGAGGGAAGGGAGACAAAATCGGAATAGAAATACCCTAACAGCACTAAACTAGGCCAGTAAAGAAAAAAGGATAAACGGAGCAAACAATCGCAGAGATTTCCTAACAAAGACGCCTCCCAATATGAGAAAAGGGACAAAAACGAAACAATGGAAAATCAAAATAACGTAACACAGTACCGCGCCCAAAAAGACAGAAAAGGAAATGATACTAAAAATCGCATGTTAAACCAAGCCAGCGATGAAGAAAAAGGAAAGAAGCGAAGGGGAAAAAAAGGTGGGGGGAGGGGGGGTTCAGTAGCAAGCAGACGGATAATGAGAAAGCCAACCCCAAGGACGTAAACTGAAGAAAACTAGTATAGCAAGTGCTCCCTCATAAAATATTCCCCCAACCCCAGCCCCCTTAAATCGGAGTTCCGTTTACGGCCTGCTCGCTCCCCTACCCATCCCCATCCCTTGAGCGCCATTCCTCATGTTGACCATGTTGACCATCATATTCTGGTTCATCCCCTGAGGCATCTGTCCAGCCATTCCTGGAGGAAGTTGATGCATCCCTCCTCCACCCATCGCAATCCCATTACCATTTAAAGAAAAGTTGCCTAAATCGTGAAACTGGTGCCCTTGCTGCTGTGGAGGTTGCTGTCGGACATGATGCCCTGGTCGAAGACTGGCGCTTGCAGTCTTCCCGATCATCGTGGCCCGCGCACCGTTCACGTTTGCATTGTTCATGCCTCCACCCTGAAGCTGTTGTTGCTGCTGAAGTTGCATCTGAAGGTGCATCTGCTGTGGTTGTTGTTGAATCGAATGCTGGGCCATGCGAGGCGAACTATGCTGAAGGTGAGGTGATTGTTGGGCAAGGTGTGGTGACTGCTGAGTGAGATGCGGTGATTGTTGGGCAAGATGCGGTGACTGATGGTGCGGCCTTGGTGACTGGCTATTCTGCTGGGTGTGCTGTTGAGACAGCATTCGCTGCTGCATATGAAGATTATATTGTGCTGTAGTCCCTGGAGCTACTGTGTTTGCACCTGGCTGTGACATAGCATGATGCTGCATTTGCGACTGTGGGGCCATACTAATCTGTTGCTGTCCGGTCTGTTGAACATGCTGTTGTTGCTGTTGCTGACCGCCAAAGTGCGCTTGCTGCGCTTGCTGCTGCTGGGCCTGCTGCGCTTGCTGTTGAGCCTGTTGGGCCTGCTGATGTTGTGCCTGTTGCTGTGCTTGTTGTTGCGCCTGTTGTTGTTGCGCTTGCTGGGCCTGCTGAACTTGCTGAGTTTGTTGAACTTGCTGTACTTGCGGCTGCCGCTGCTGGGCCTGAGCTTGGGCCTGTTGCTGTTGTTGTTGGACCTGTTGCTGCTGGTGCGCCTGTGGACGCTGCAAGTGCTGCTGCTGTAATCTCAGGCTATTAACTTGCTGTCCTGACTGACTTTGCACCGATCCAGAACTTCCAGGGCGAGCAGTAGCAGTAGTTCCACTCACTTGGGCCGCGGTTGTTGCGGCACCAACAGCAGGCCCCTGTGCTAACACAGGGCTACCATGCTGAGAAGCTCGGCTTGTAGCTGGTCTTCGGGTAGCTTCAAGCTCTTCTCGTTTCCTGTTTTCCCGGTTGCGCTGCTCCATCTCCTGCCGCTGCAGTCTCTCCTTCTCGATCGCCTTCGCCTTTCTTTCCTCTTCTAACCGAGTCCTAATGCTCTCGATCAATTTGAACTTCTTAAAGTCAGGCTCAAACCCATTGCCAACACTAGCTCCATCACCAACGGCAGACTCCGAGGCCAAAGAAGTATGTCCCGAATGGCGCTCATCCATAATAAGGAGTAATCTCTCCTCTTGAACAGCTTGGGCCTCATCTGCTGCAAGCTCAGCTGTCGTCCTCTTCCGGGATTTGGGGGGAGGCATGGGAAATGAGTTGTGGGGATTCCTAAGCGTGCGGAGGATCACTTGCGCATGTTCAGGATCCTTGGCGGGAGTAAGAACCAAAGCTGGCGATGTAGCTAGCAGGGTAGCTGCCTCAAAATTTAGAGCAGTCCTATCATTGAGTATTGTCTTTGTGCTCAGGCCTCCAGGCGATGTGTTGATAGTCAACCCAGTAGGCGTAGGTGGCACAGGCATGGAAGCGGATGTTGGCGTAGCAAGTGTGGAGCTTGATTGCTGCGGTCGCGAGTACGAATTCAGCCGTGACGGAACTGGTGTTGATGCCATGACAGCCATATCTGCGTGCAAGGTCAATTGCGTGGGGTGGAGAACCGTCGTGAAAATTCTAATTTTTTTCTCCGCCTTTATGTCTTTTTCCCCCTTATCCTTCTTAGCCTCCGAAGGGAGAGAAACATCCTTTTTCTCACTTCCAACCGTTTGCCCTTGCGATACCGTAGATTGTCCGCCACCCATACTGCGCTCGGGAGCAACAAGCTTTTCTTTAGGAAAAGGAACAAATGGTGATGGAGTGAGTGATTCATTATGGTTATGAATAGAATGTGGAATGACTTTATTATCATTCGCTTTCGAAGAAGATGCCGTTGAGGCGGAACGGTGGTCATGTATTTGCACAATCAAGCAGCCTGGTGTGGTCCGTTAATTGTGCACTGGCCAACTATACATAATCCAAGACCTACCATCGTAGAACTTTGTTCCAGCATCTCTGAACTCTTCGACTACTTCGTGCGGTATTATTTCGGACCGTAAGCATTCCAGTATTACCTAGGTTATACAAACATAACAGTTAACTTTTAATGCTTTTCAAGGAATTTCTGCCAATGGTGCGAGAACAATTTCGACGCAATGAATGGGCCATATCATACCCTCATTGGACTCGTATAACCAAAAGTACCGTCTTGGCCATCAAAGCGGAAGTGCTGAGAATGTAAATGTAGTACTATGCTTGGAGGTTGGCCTTGATACTTTTGGAGAATTACGGATGTTGTGTTAACGTATGGTTTTGTTCCAAGTTTCTAGCCCAGCTCATAATCAGCAAATTCAAGGGTTTAATTGAAATCGCTTCACATAAAATGTCGCATACATATCTGGAAGACGCTCTACCTACCTTTGTCAGCCGAGGAACACTCTCCGTCTCATTACCCCCACTGGCCCCCTTTACTCTATTGTCGGCGTTTCCTCCTTTCAGCTTTCCGGGGCCTCCAGCTTTATTATTAGCTCTCCGTCGCTCCGATATCCTGGCCCCGGCAGAATTTGCATTTACGCCGTTAGCCCCTCCTCCATTCCCAGCATTCCCACCAGAAACCGAAGGGGTAGGTGAAGGTAATGGCGGAGGTCGCGCGTTTGTGCCTGAACCATTGGAGCGGCTACTGTGGCCAGGTGGAGGATGTTTGCCAGTGTATGTCCGTTGGCCAGAGCCGGCAGCACCAGATTGATTAAGCTTAATTCTAGGTAATGGGGTAGCATTCGAGGTGGAGGTAGATGTGGACATGGTCAGTCCACACAAATATCCAAGTTTATAATAATGGAATAGCGTATCGCGACCGGTATAGGTTAGGGGGGTTTTTTTTATCTGGGTCTTCAGTAGTAAAGGAGTAGATGAAGGTTGTTGTATTGTTAGGTAGATAATCGATAAGAGAGTGTGGGGGGTGGGTGTCAGGAGACGAGATGTCGTCGGATGAGGCTCTGCAGAAAGGAGCGGTGGGGGGAGGAAATTATATCTGGGGAGTGTCGGGATAGCAGAGTGCGCAGATGCGGGAACGGTGAGAGAGCTGCGCAGGTTAAGCGGGTTCCATGAGCTCCGCGCGGTCGCCGCTTTCAATTATTTTTATTTTTATTTCTCTTTCCCCGAATAATAAGGATTCGGGTAGCAGGCGTAGCGCTAGGTAAGGGGAGGGGGGAAGACTCTTTATCAACGCCCGGTAGTGAGAAGTTGGTGACCGATGGCGGTGGGGGAGCGGGATGGTGAAGCGCGACTTTGACGTTTCTTATTGCAACAGATCGGAAGAGTGAGAAAGGGAGCTCAGAAGGTTTGATGTTCGTTGCCATGCCAGATGCTTAGTCAGCCCTAGCCATTCCTGCAAGTGCTCTGCTCTAGAATCTTTCAGCATGGTAGAAGCAAGATGAGGCTCAACTGCTTAGTCACGTAACTTAACCCCCGTGGAAAAGTCAGTACCACGCGCTGGTAATGATATTATGATAATAATATATCATACTCGAGTATATAATACAATAAACACCAACCTTATAACCTGTTCGTGCCATATCGTAGACAATCCGCATTCTGGTTGTTAGGTCTGTGAAGGCCACAGAAAGCATGTTCTGTGCCCTGCTCAATTGAGCCACCATTTCCTCCCCGACCTCTTATCGTCGGGATGCCGAAGAGGACACAGGAACCTTCTCCTATACTACTGGTATACTATACTTCCATACACCATCCACACACTGGTAAAAAATGCCCCACGCAGCCGCTCCAGTCTCTCACCTATTTGTCACTCCTTTCTGGGTTATTGTTGCAGCGGTTATCACCCTTCTCTCCTCCATATGTCCTATATCACATATCTCTATCCCCCCTCCTCCTCCTCCCTTCCCCCCAAGAACTCCTCCTCTCATTATATCTTCACTAACACTCCTTTATCACCATTTTCCATCTTCACCCCTTCTGCTACTTAATTCTAGCCAAGAGCTTACCACAAGTCTTCTGTCATTCCTATCTTAGGGTTTACAAAAAAACAAAGTAACAAAGCTCACCTAATCCATATCTAGTCAGTCCATAGTCTAAAGCTTCACCCATCGTTTCTCCACCCTCCTCCCCTTCCTCCTACCAGTGCCCCTCCCCACCCTCTCCGCAGCCTCCCAATCTCACCATTCTTCGTGCCCCTTTACCATTTGTGCCGTTCACTACTTATCAGCCTTCCCTCGGTCCTCTGCTGCTGTTGACACTCATCGCGCTTTTTGTCATTAGTCGTGTGCTACGTCACCAGTCTCAGCTCTCGGGCTGTGAAATCGGTTCCCTAACCCTGACTCCCTTGAACCTCCTTTTCCCTCATCCCCTATCCTTGCCTTAACGATCCCCCATCTATCCTTCCTCTTCTTTTCTCTCCAATTCTTGTCTAGGTGCTTCTTTTAGCTACTATCGCACCATCTGGGCCTTGTTGAGCTTTCATCCGACCGAGACAGCAAATATGCCGAAGTCAAACGCACCCACACGACGCTCAAACTCGCCGGTAAAGTCCGCAGAGCCTCGACCGGAGAATATATTCCTGTTCATCCCAAACTTAATAGGTGCTGAAGCCCTGCTGCCCTGACAAAATAAATGAGTCGGAATGAGTTCTGATGTTTGGATTTCAGGATACTCCCGAATTCTTCTCGCTGGCGCCTCGCTATACTACATGTCCTACCACCCTCACTATTGTACAATCCTTTATTCCTTTTCTTGTCTTTTGGACGCTCTGGACGGTTATGCCGCTCGCAAATTTTCTCAATCGACCAAATTCGGCGCTGTGCTAGACATGGTTACCGACCGTTGCACTACCAGTTGTCTGCTCTGTTTCTTGTCTTCGGCTTATCCGAAATGGGCCATTTTGTTCCAGGGGCTCATCAGTTTAGATTTGGCTAGTCATTATATGCACATGTGAGTCCAGGCGACCATTTCACAACCCCGTAACCTAATAAAGCAACTAACGAACCAACAGGTACGCATCTCTCGATCGTGGTGCAGGGTCTCACAAGAAGGTAGAGAAGAAACGCTCTCGAGTCTTGAATCTCTATTACTCCAACAATGTAAGCCCCGAATCCTCTACCTCCCTCGAACTCTCGCTCTAAAATTCTCCCCTCAGAAAATTCTTTTCGTATTTTGTGCCGCAAATGAGCTCTTTTTCCTTGCAATGTACCTCCTTAGTTTCCCACAGTTCTCTTCGGAAATCCACTCCTGGCCGTGGGTAGTCGCCATAGCCACTTTCCCGATCTGCGCCGCGAAGCAATGGATCAATGTTGTTCAGATGGTTAAGGCTGCTGTTTCACTCGCAGAGGGTGATTTGGAGCAGAGGAGAAAGTCCTTATAGAGGCTTCGTTTCCTCAATGGTTGTTTGAGTTGGGTTTCGACGCCGGAAAGTATATTGATGAGGGGGGTTCAGGATGCACGGCCTTACGGGATAACGGATAGGAAAAGTGCATATTTCTAGGGATTGGGGTTATGGTGGTAGTGGTAGGATTGGACTAGGTGAGATTGGTATGTGGGAGAGGGTTGTTCGGACATAGACTTGGGGGCTGTACTTTTACATTTGTTTTCGGGACCTTTGATTCTCTGCGACTGGTGTTTCCGGCTTAGGGCTCTTCTCTTTATTTTCATTCTAAGATTTTATTTCTAGTTTCCTCAAGCTCTCTTAATTCGCCATCGGAAATGCCCGACGTTTTCGGCCCCAAATTTGACGCTTTGGGTCCTTCCCCTTTCTCTTCCTGCCCGTTTTCAACCCGTTGTCCGTTTCACCTTTTACTTGTAGAACAGTGCCCCCTTGCTCTGACTGCAAGAACAGCCTTAGAAAAGGTGGAATCAATAATCTAGCATCTCTTTTATACCTAGCAATATAATGCCAGGCCAGAAGGCTAACCTTCGATTCAATGTCAATTTTAAGCAAAACTCTCTACTCGCTAGTGAGCGAGGTATCAGCTATGCGAACCCTACGGATTGCTCTACTCAAGATACCCCAACTTCATGCCATATCCCAAACACTCCGGGCCGGGCGACCTAAGTCCTAAGGGGCGATGGATTGAATGCCTCATAGGTACAATATTTAGGAATTAGTTACACTTCCAGTGAACACTGTGGCAGGCTATCGCAGTTCCCCCCCATATTCCAGGCCCTGGTTTGATCAACGCTAGCTTTTCCGTTCGTTTTCGAGGAGCGTATAGGTATATTCCTTCTTCAGGCTAGATACTTTAAGTCCTATTAGCAAAGCTTCTAGCATGTAAGAGCAATCATCTCAGTTGCCATCCGATATCAAAGAACCTGGGATGCTGCTTGGTAAATATGGTGGGAGTGTCTAAGACGAGCCCAGCAAAAGGCCCTCGTTGCGAGTGATTACACATGATTGACCCTCATTTCACCCACGTGATCCAACAAACAATAGCATTACGGATTATTCGCTCGTAATTCGGACCAGGCTTAGCCATAGCTCCACCCTTCCGCGCATATGCCCATGGGATCCCAACTTCGATAATATTCGCCCGCGACTCAATAGTCGCCCAAGTATCCACCTGCATGGAATTCCTCGATCTACCAAACGAGATCATTCTTCAAATATCCCAATTTCAGTATCCTCAGGACACAAATGCTCTTCTGAGAACGAACCGCCGACTCGCAGCCCTTCTAGCCCCTGCCCTGCTCGACAACACATGCTACTTGCAATTCAAGCAGAAGGCTTCGGCAGCGCTAAATGCTGTGGCGATGCGTCAAGACAAGGCGAAAGTGAACAGGCTCATCCATAAAGGAATCATCAGCCTCTTTGGTGGAGGGTGGCTACTCGGCCAAGCTGTACGCTCACGAAGCCTCGACACCGTGCGCACCGTGCGCACCCTCCTGGAGTGTGGCTTTGAGGCAGACGCCCGGGATCCGGAAGGTCTCTCGCCGCTCTTCACAGCAGTCGACTGTGGGCTCCCGGCAGTGGTGAAATTATTATTGAAGCAGGAGAGCGTCAACGTCAATGCCATTCTGAATCGTAGCAATCCAACGGAAGTGTACACACCACTACTCATGGCAGCCGAGGACGGTAAAGTTGAGATTGTGCAGCTCCTGCTAGAAAGCCCAGCCCTAGACGTCAATGCGCAGAACCATGTATACAGGACGGCGCTACATCTTGCAGTGGGCTGCGGCCGCGAGGAGGTTGCACTGGCTCTCCTGGCAGATAGGAGACTTGGCGTCAATATATCGAACCTCCTTGACGAGACAGCGCTACACGTTGCAGCCCAGTACGGCTCTGAGGGGATTGTCAAAGCCATGCTAAAGGACGAAAGGTTCAACGTGAACCACAGGAACGAAGAGGGCAATACCCCACTGCACCTCGCGGTATATATGGGGCGCAGAATGGTGGTGCAGATGCTCCTGGACAACGAGAGGGTCGATCCTGAGATCGAGGGCGGCAATGGAGATAGGCCTTTGCACTACGCAGCTCGATACGGACACCAAGATGTGGCTAGGACGCTCCTAGACGATGCTAGAATTAACATCAATTCCATCAACGGCTACCACAGGACTCCATTGCACCACGCTGTCATCGGTGACAGCAGCAGCGTCATTTCGCTCCTGCTCACAGACCGGAGACTCGACCCTAACATCCGAGACCTCTATGGCCGGACCGCCTTCCATACAGCCGTTCATTGGGGGTTCCAAACTGGCGTACGGCTTCTACTCGCAGACGATAGGGTCGACACTGGTATCGAGGACATCAACGGCTGCTCACCGCTGCAGACCGCTGCGACGAAAGATTTCAAAAACATCGTAGAGATTTTACTCCGGGGCGATGGTGTGGGGTTGACGCAGGAATGAAGCATTGCCGGGGCATGAATTCCTGGCGCATGCATTGGTGAGTAGCCCGTGGTTTTTGATTGCTACTTTCTACCCACCCCCCCGGACAGCGAGGGAGACCATATTGGAATATATGCATGACTCGCAGTGTTCGTACAGCAGGCATAACCTAGTGGAATCAAATTCGATCGAAATAGAGAGACGTACTTAGGAGGGCCGTTTTTGGGAGACAATTGGTGTGTTTGTATGTGTTTTGGGAGGATCTATTGCTTTTATTTTTTGTTTTCTCGTCTATCGCGAGTAACTTCAGAAAACGGTTTTTTATTTTATTTTTATTTTTTCCTCCGTGGGACGTCGCTACCTGGCTGCCAGATGAACCGAGAACGGTCGAGATTTTGAACTCATCTTCCATCAGAACTGCTGCCCCAGCCCAGACAGAACTCGAATGCTCCTCCCCCCCTTCCGAAGGATAAATAATCTGTTTATGGGCTTCTCATTTTTTTCAACCTGTCCGTAGAGTGGTAAACTATGCTACTAGTTGTTTAATGAACTCTCGCAGAGACCGAAACTACACCCTCTACCAGGAGCCTGCAGAACCACGCGCCACATCTGCCCTTCTACATATGATACCCACCTATCGTCCAATGGCCAAGTATGACCTAATCTAAGAACCATGTTCAAAGCTCTATCATACCTCATAGCTCTAACACCCCTAGGTACTAGCTCACCGAAGAACACACATAGGCCCCCGCGAAACACCCTCGCTCACTCCATTCCACGCTGGGGAACTTCCTTCCTTCCTTCATACGCCACAAGTTAGTACGATGCCGAGGTCACTAATCAAGGATAGTGAGGGAAATTACACGATCACTCGCTCCCAGCTACAGTATGTATCATAACTCCACACTCCACCACGCACAACTCTCAACCCCGAGATGCGCTCTGCACCCCAACATCGAATGATGACCCATGACGTCCTGGATAATCCCGTCCAGGCCAACCATCCCCAAACCAGTGATGCCCAACGTGAAAGTTGGACGCAATCCCCTAAACTAGGGATCATAAGTGGTATGATATTATTGCAATTTTTTTTCCTATGTAGCGAGTCCCCGGTATAATTAGCGAGCACTTACCATTTAACTTACTGGGTTGATGGTTTAAAGAATTTTGTAAGCCAGTTCTCGTCGTGCCGGTGTGCTCGCTATGTAGAGAAACATTATATACTCTTTTGTTATGATACCTGTTATGCACTGATCAATGCACCTATGCCCAACAGCTCCAGCTACAACAGTCCACCTGTAATCTGTAACCCTCCGAATCCTGTCTAAACCTACTTTCTCTTTTTTCCCATCACCGATATTCCCACTACCATTACCCCATTGCACGCGAAGAGATTTTTTTGATTACATTTCAACGATCAACGTTTATCTACTCCTATACTACTAACTTACATTCAAAGTTAAATAAACAAAAAAAGGCAAAAAAAAAAAAACCGCCCCTTCCCCCCCAATCTCATCAGCGAGCAAGATTACCATCTCTTCCAACAGTAGTATCACTTGAAATACCCACCTTTTCCCAGCGGCTAATATATCAAGAAATAATCAACCCATATTATGCAATCAGCAGGAGCCCAGGAAAGTTCAATCCCCTCACAATCAGATATAATACTATTGAGCAATCCATCAAGTAGGGGCCAGAAGGAAAAGGTAAAAAAAAAGTAAAGATTAATATAAAGAAAAACCCCCCAAATCCTGACCCATGGAAATTAGGAGAGATCAAAGACCTAAGCTTTCTTCAATAAGGCTATATGGCGGCTCAGTACTGTACATTACCGCTATAGTACATACCAGGCGGGTGGGATTCAGCTCTGGGTCATACACCTAAGGATGAAATATCTACTAAGTTATCGGTGGGATAGCAGAGGTATGATAGAAGATAAAGCAGAACCAACCAAAAGGAGAAAAAGAACCGTCTTGTCTTACCTTGTCTCTCTTGATTAGGAAAGACAACTGCAAATAAGTTACCGGATAGTATCAGATTCTCCAGAATCAAGTTGACTAACTTACCGGTAAGGTAAGTCAGCGAGGGGTGACAATTTATCATCAACCGCTCGTTTCACCACCACCACTAATTGCCTTGTGAACTGTATTCTCCAAGAATGAGTCAGGTGTTGGAGTTTTTACTATACTATTATATAATATTTACTGATGAAAGATATACGGTAAGACCCGTTTGATAATCTAACGCCGGTTACCGAGTCGCGGCGAACTTAGGGCTTCTGTCGGAAGTTTTGTTTAAGGATTACTTTATTTGAGATAGATAGATAGTGTGTGCCACAGGGAGGGTTGGCGACATGTAGGGGTGGCCAGGGGATGTAAGACCTCTCCGCTTATATAGCCTTTTTAAACTCTCTTCACGTGTAACAGATCGATTTCGTATCGTAAAGATAGTTGTTATGCCACACGTGGTATTAAGAAGAAGAAGGATCAATCTGAACCTACGGTAGCCACTCTAAGGGAACAGGGAAAACCTGTTTATCATATGGGATCACTCGTGTCATTTGCCTTTGGCGACCTGATCACCTTGCTGTTCAGGTCCTCGTGGTAATTGGACATGATTCCCCGAGGGAGGCCGTGATGAAGGGAAACAATTTGATACTTGCATCAATCTACTGTTAGATGCTTATTAGCGTATAGGCGCGCGTGTGTGTGTGACGGCCCTAGGCCGCCTATCTGGAGCACAGAGCTCCCTCAAAAGCCTTGCTCAAGTTAATATAGGGCTAGTAAAACAGCATAAAACGCTATATCTAGAGGATAGTATGTGTAAATTAATGGACATGAGTCCCCTATGAGTGCCAGCGCTAAATTAACGATCTCTAAGTAGGATGTTTCTATGCCACTGCTCCTGATCTATTCATCCACCCCTCAATGCGACGCGAATCCCGTCCAGCGGCCGGGGATACCTTCTAGGAAACTGGTACCCCCCGCTCTCGATATTCTTGATAGTACCCTTCAAGACGGCTACTCCCCCGCCAAACGAGAAAAAAAAAGCAGAAGCCAAACAGTTCGGGAGTGCTAGGGCGTTATGCACGGCAGCACAGCAACGAGTGATACATGGGTAATCGTTGTAACGCCACTACAAAGGACAGAGAAATCGTAAAACAAGAAGCTTGTCTCCAATGAGCAACCCCACTCAGGGGCATCTTTAACATCACAAGACAACTCTTATTGCCTTATCATGGCACTTGTAAGTAATACCTAACCCTCACTTCCTCAGGTATTCGACAAGAACTAGCTGGTCAAACGGATTCGTATACAGCGAGAGAACACTTCTTCCCAACGTGGCTGCAAAATAAGCAAATGAATAGAACCAACACCCCCCATTGAGGCGTAATCATTATCACCCCCCCCCACCCGTGAAAAGCGTGATCCCCGCACATACTAGTAGAAGTCTGAGGTGTATAGGGGCGTGGGAAGTGCAAGTCTAACACTAGGAGCAAGGAAAGGAAGGTAAGGCCAAGCCCTCATCACGTGTGACTAGATTAGTGAGAAGTTTGAAAGAAAGAAAAAAAAGGTGATGGTAGGCATCGCGTTGGTAGAAAGTGCTTTCTGGTAGGGGGGATTGTTTTCTGAGTGGTTGATCGATGAGTGATTGGTAGATATACGCTGGGAGTTGCAATCTTATTTCGCAGTGACTAGAGGTGACAGAGGAAAAGAAAATGAAGCGCCGGTTCAAGCTTTTGGGGGTGATCGGGAGTTAACTTGGGTTCAAAGACAATCCACACTTTCCTACTTCGGTTAGTGTTAGTGTTAAGGTTGGGATTTTAGCGGGGTGAGTTTCAACCTACTCTAACATCCTTAGGAGGAACTGCGGTGTTCTCAAATCTGAGAGGGCAGGGTGCAGGTTCTGATGTTCTAAGGGGTGTTGAGAGGACGGATGGATGTAGGTAGCTAGGCAGGGAACGGATCAGGCCCAGATAGTGAGCTCCCCAGTAGATATAAAGGTCGCTGGCATCAATCTCCGATCGAGTGGGAGACCTAGCACCAGGATTAGTGTCACAGTATTAAAGCAATGTCCTCTAGAACTCCTCTTCAGCCGTTAGAAAGTATAGGATTTTGGAGGATGTGTCCCCCAGAACCTTTTTTTCCAAAATCTCTCGTTTTGATGGATTACGATAGATATTATATTGTGCCGTGTGCGCGTCTAACGGTCTGAGGCGTCTAATATACAGCCTTCTACCCCAGAGCACATCCACGAGGAGAGGAAACAAATTAATATCAAGGATTGCGTAAGCTTCCTTCTGAGCAATACCAGCTCAGGCTCCATATCCCTCTGATAATTTCGACGTCTATCACCCTCCATTAACCAGGTCCCCGGGGACTGATGGGTATCGTTCTTGGTAGTCTGGCCTCTCGCTCCAAGTCTTGCTCTTTCGAGACCCCCTCGACGGAAAGGACCCAAGCATCTTTTCGACAGAGTCTTTCCTCCAGTTGGGCCTCTCGTTATCTATTCCCTTCAGCAATGGGTATGCGTACGTTAGGGGTTGCCTCTTAGCTCATAGAAATATTAGCCGAGAATAACAATCCCGGGGCTCAATAAACTTCCGCAAATGCTTCTCTACTACTTGTGGAAAAATTGGCTCTTCCTAGCAAGAAATAAGAGTTGGCCTGTGCAAGGATGAGCGCCATCATAGGAAGTCACTCGGCGAGGAATTTTCCTGCTCTCTTGTTTGCCTAATCGGAGCAAGTTCCCTCATGAGTAATTTAGTCGCAAAAGCCTCAGGGGAGCAGTTACTTGGTCAGCCACCCTCATTAACCAAGCATCTCCGGAAATACGCCACAGGCCGAAAAACTCCGACGCCACGTTATATCACTCGGGAGACGCGGCAGGAGCCCAAGATCTACAAAGCAGGCCTGACATCAAACTCTTGGTACACTGCAACCCCTACACCATCATTATTAGAGCCCAGAGTAAGTTCACCCCTCCAAACTTCCAAATCAGCCCGCCGGAGAACACTAATCGTCAGACGCCCCGTATTCATATGAGTAGCACGAGTACCGGTAGGGTATTTTAGTACTTGCCCTATTTAATAATGTTCAACTAGCACTCGGAAGGGAGTTTTCGAGAAGCGCTTTGATCCTTGTTAGATTTGACGCTGGATGAGGTTCGATCTATGGTTGACCGATGCTTGCATAACCGGTAGGAATTAGCCGCAGGAAAACTTCCCCTACGTTGCGGCTAGTTAGTGTATCCAAGGGAAGAAAAGAGGAGAGTGCAAAAATTCCCTAAGCACAGTAGGAGGGCCAACAACGGGTTGATGAGAGGGAGATATATAAGATATTATAAGAAGCGGTGTTGTTGGTCTGCATTGGAGAGGGGGTTTTTTCTTCGCTTCCCACGAATAGTCGCCCATCACTGTATTAAAAAACGGATAATAGCCTTTATTAGGACTAGATTTATATGGGTGTCTGCGAAAATTGTTGCCTTAGACCCTTGCAAGAAGTTAGGTTGCTGGTAGAAGGATGTTGAACCCCCTCTTTGTTTTTTTCCTTTTCTATCCCCTTCTCACCCTTTCCTCACTTTAATAGATATCAGACTTTCATCCGGCTAACTTTAGCGTGGTTAGCGGAATCGCCGGCCTCAGCTAGCCTTGCACAGGAAAAAACAAGCTAGGCCAGCTTGATCCTGCCGGTGAAAGTAAAGCCTGTGGTAACAAAACAACACTAATGAGGTGATTTTTCCTTCTTTCTTTTCACCCTGTAAGCCAACCCAAACAGGCGCTCACCAGATCTTCATAACCAGTCATCCATACACATGCTGTTATCTGCTTGTTGGTTTTGTATCAAGTCCAAAAGTTTCGATTCAAGCAAAAAGACTTGCCTTTTTTTCCCTCATCTGTGTGCCGACTTTCCCTCACTCTCCCCTACCGGTATCCATACTTCTTTTGTATTTATTGACCCTCACCTTATCAATGCTTATGTCCGGGGCGAAAAAAGAAGGAATCGATCACCTATTCATTCCCTCATCTTAACGACATTTAGCTTTAACGATATAACAAAAAGGACACGGCACGATAGAAAAGAAATATCGTCCCCGTGACGATCATGTATGAGCCTGATCTAGCCCCACTGAAAACACTGGTATTACCCCCCCACCCCTTCCCATTTCCCCGCATTGCTTAGCTATCCATCAGGGGGGGAAAGGCACAAGCACAAACACAATGAACGAAAAAGGGAGAAAAAGAAAGAAGAGAGAAAGCAGATAAGGGATCTAGTGAAACTCCTGAGACAAGGACAACGGATATGTTACCGGAAGTGTTAGGCCATTATGATACTGTACGAGTGGAAAGTGATGGGTATTTTTGTGGCGGTGGGATCATGCACCGCCACAGGGCACTCATCACTTCCCCTAACCCCTGTGCCCGAGTACCGTACCGTGCTGTGCTGCACGAGCAGTTCCCTTGGCATCTTGAACTTAACCGCCCGGCACCTCCTCGATCGGTACGGCACAATATTTTTCACAAGCACTCTGCTATGTGCTGTGGGATAACGTCATCTTGTCCATTGTGCGAAACTGTTAGAAGTGGTGCAGGGCGAGTGCAATGAGATGAGCACCAGTGGGGATAGGGCGGTTTGTAGGGCGGTCAGTTAGGCAGGCGCGGGGACTTAGGTAGCGGAGATAATGAATTGGAGCGGTTAGCGGGAAAGTGCGAGAAGTGGCTTCAGCGGAGATGAGGACAGGAGAGAAGGAAAAGGGGAAATAAGAGTCACGGTAGGACCAAGTAAATTGATTGTCTGGGGCATGATTCAATATTCAGAGAAGAGTGTTTGCTGTATCATACCGTTAGGAAAAACATTGACTAAGAGACCTGCTCCCAACCAGCACAGTTGGCTGACTAAGCAACAACAACAACAACCCCGGTGAGTGCTTCGGACCTCATTCGATGGGGTGTTCATTCCAGCCATCTGTAGTCAACAGCTGTCCACCCAATCCCAACCCCATCCACCGTGGGCCCGCGCCAGGGCCGTCCAATCCGTCTTTTGTCATCTTCACCCCGTCTTGAACGAACCCGGATGAGTGGGCCGGGAGGGGGGACACTCACGCACACGGTACGAGTATGACCAACGGGTTTAACGCCAAGACACTCTCTCAACCGGTAAATCCCGGTATCCCCGTACCGTATGCCCTATGGCACCAATTGGCGAGTATCGGCGCCAGTACCGGGGGCCGAAAATGCGCCCAGATTTGTTATCGTAACTAGATGTCGGGCTTACTGAAAATACGAATGTATCACTATATTCTCGCCCCCGGTAACTTGTACCGTAAGGCGCGAAGGGGTAGTCTATTCTTTTTGTTCTCAATTCAACTTCATGTTTTTCGAGATGTCATTTCTACAAGTACTAGCATTCGAGTATAGTACGGTAACCCCCACTCCCCCAGGCGTTCTAGGCACGTGCCTAGATAAAAAAAACCACGATACCAGTTATGATATCGTAAACCTAAAGTTTTTGATTCTTCTTTCTTATCGACGACGCGCACGCTACCTATCACACCATTGCATGCCTCACCCTTTCCACTACAATAGCACAACATGTCTCCCGAAATTCTGTGCCGGTGCTGTGGCTGTAATACCACTTAAGCCACATCTTTGCGGGACCCCGCCATGCCAGCGACCCGGTGTATACGTACGGTACGAACCATACCACCCCGCTTCTAGAAGCATCACAGTGCTTTGTGAGGGGGGAGCAGAAATCGTAACAACCATTGCATCTATTGGTATTTGTTTGGAATGAGCGGGAGCGGTTCTCCGACTTTCAATGCGCCCCCAGGTACCGTATGGTAAACGTAGTCACGGAGCACGGTATGAACTGTGTGTGTATGTGTGTGCATGTGTGTGTGACGGGCCGATCAAGACATGATATGTACGATTCGATGGTATGGTAGGGATGGAAATTTGGGAGTGGGCGACGCCTTATATTTCGGAGGCGCGCTGGGAGAGATGGATGGATGGAGGGTTTTAAGGTTCGATGGGAAATCGAAATGTCGGCTTGGCTTGGCTCTTTTTTTAATTTTTTTAGTTGTGTAGGAAGTATTAGTTACGAAAGTGTACCTTAAGGCGCTCCTGGGATAACTGTACTATATATTATAATGCGCATTTTTTAGGAGCGCCTGGGTAGGATTATGAATTAGGGGGCTCGGTTTGAAAGAAACGAGCATCACGATCCCGTCATAGAGAAGAAGTTGATCGATTAGTCTATTTTCATTATGGTGGATATATCTGTAAAGCTTTCGCCGATGTAATAGCGGGAAGTCAACGTTTTTTTCTTTCTTTTTTTACGCTCCTAGGTCGGAACGCAACGGCAGTCGGTTCCCCATACGACAGGGCACCCGGGTTGCCTCGGAAGAGCCTTGAGCGTGCGAGGGTTAGGTAAGAACGCATCATTCGGCGTAATCAAGCTTATGCAATCGTAAGATTGGACCTGCGTTCCTAGGGGAGTTAGTTCGATGTTCCTCCATCTCCGGAGATGGGCTGTTAGGAGAAGCCAGTCGGGCTCGTATCATACTGTGTCTCTCCACACACACTGACGTCTTAGGATCCGCGGTAAAGTCATCAATTTCGGCATGGTAAGGATATGCCTTTTCTTGCTTTGAAGAATACTCCGCAGCCTCATTATTATGACATTGCGGTTGATTTGATGACTGCGCAGTACCCGAGGCGCGCATAAGGAGCCTTTGGAAAGTGTAGTGTGTTCCCGTAACTCGGCACACTTTTTCTCAGCCACCTGTACTTCAAAAAGAGACGTCCGTGTTGCCGGTACCCATCCTGCGGGAAACTGTCTGCAGAAGATGACGATCGTCAGGGCTCCGGGTAAGCGCTCCTAGGATAGCTCGAGGGTGAGGAGGAGGCCACAGGGAAGTTTTCTCGGGGTGGCTCTATGTCTAGGACACCAGTTCGCTAGGCTATGCGGGAGGAGTTCTTGGGGTTCTGCGAGGTCTCCTGGAGAATGCTCTCTCGCAATATACCGGATTCATGTAAATTGACCCTGTCAAACTGAGCCATGGAAGGAGGGGAAGTGAAAGAAAGCGCTATTTGTTCTTCCTATCTTTCCAGGAAATTAAGATGGCATTTCAAGAATATGTTCCGGGCGAGCGGTGCAGCTCCAAGAGGCTTCTCGAAAGAGGAATTTATAGCTCTCCCTCAGAGTTGCTTGCCCTCTCCAAAGGATGGTAGGCAGTCGAGACGATAACAATTTCGAAGGAGCCGCTATCTATTTTGCCTCCTGTATCTGAAATTAGACACCCAGAGCGAGAGGAGCGGGGTTGTCTGCGCCTGGGGTGTTCTAGGCCATTCTTTAAGTCTTCGGAATGGGAAAAAGTGTCTGATCCGGCTATGGTATAGCCCACATCTCCATAGGGAACTGACGATCCGATTACCGGTACTTTAAAATGGCCGAGTACGGCAGCGAAGTAAGTGGCAGGCGGAGGAGGAAGGTTGAGTCAGGCTGCCGGGACCTATAGATGATCTATGATAGATTAGATTGCTCTGATTAGATAACCCGGCGAAAATAAAAGCAAGAATGGAGGGTGGCCGAGATAGGGGGGTTCACATCGCAACAAGATCTTGGCCTCTTTTGTTTGTGTACCGTATCTTGGAGGTCTTCATCGGTAGAAAAGATGGTTCAGGATAAAGGCTCACTCAACATGGAGGCATTTTCTGAAGGTGGAAGAAAGAAAGGGTCGTTGAACAGCCCAAGAAATAAACTTTGAGAGCGGCTTGATACTTGGGTTTTTATTTTATCTTTCAAACTTTCGTCTTAGTGATCAGGCATGTTGTGACGCTTGATGATGAGGGGGAATGGGGTGGATGCAAGTGTTGCATCGCCGATGGTGGTTGGCTGCGAGAGGGGGGGATAAAGGGTTTCCGGAGCGATACACGATGCGGAGACTTTACTCGGGCTACTTTAGTCGTCGAATAGGAAGCGGAGAAAGTGCCAGCAGGATTGCACATTTTTCAAGGTTGTCAAATACGGTGGCTTGACCGTTGCTGGGGTGACTGATTACGTGGGCACGAGTGATGCCTGAGGAGGCATAGATTGGCGCGGAGAGACAGTACGGTACAGACCGTACGGTACGGTGCTGGTCCTCGCGCAGTGAAGTAGTCTACTCGAGTATGGAACATAGGGTACTGGTGCGCCATATAATAGCGACTGCGTTGCTAGTTGTGAGTTAATATTTTTGTTTGTGCTTCATGAGGGGTGAGGGATTGGGAGGCGAACACCGGTCAACCACTCATCCACGGTATGGGCATGAGGGGTACCTGGACTTGTGCGGTACTCCTACATACGGTAGATGCAGTATCCGATATTCTACATGCCCCTACGAGAAAGAGATGGTAGAGGGGGGAGAAGAGGAATGCACGAACTTCCAACAGGATAACTTCCTAGTAGTCCTGCGAGCCCTGAAGGTCAAGGAACTGGCGATATTGATGTGTGCTGTCCCCGCTCAACCCAGCAATTTGATAAACAAGAAACTGATAAACTTCCGGAATTTCTAGCCCAAGGGAGTGAGCCCCCGAGATCTTGCTCACACTTCACAGCCACTAGAAAGCATGTACTCGAGTAAAGGTTCTTTAAACAGGACATGACCTAGGAGTCCACAACAATCATTCGCAGCATGCGCTCAAGTATACAGGCACACCTGCAGCCACAGGTAATTTTGAATCACGTACAGATAGGCATGGAGAACAATATCGCGGTTCTTTGGGATTGTTTCCACCGCTGCTGAGTTGGTATTATGTCTATGGTATTAGCCAGTTTCGCACCCTTCCAAGGTTACTGCGTCGAGTCATCGTCTAATCGTCTGAGTGGCCACTCGCGAGCACCGATTATTATTATTATTATTTTCCCCCTCCTTTCTCCAGTTATTTCCGGCTCAGTATCGGGAGGGGGGCTTGCCGCGATGAAGCTTAGCTACCAGTATTTGTCAATTTGTCGGTGCATCGCAAACTATAAGGTATGTGTTCGGGAAAGTACAATCTCCTATCATACAATTCAACTTCCTTACATATACAATAGATTGTGCTCCGAGAAACAAAATGCTCCCTTCTCGGCCACTTGAAGAATTTAATGATAAATCTAGGGACACAGAAAGAAAAGTACTCGTAGAGTGAGCAATGGATTGTCAATGGACCTCGTTGCCAGGCCAATGAGGTCAGGTTAGAGTTGTGGAGAACATCGGAATCCTCTAAAATTATTCATGCCCAGCACCACAGGTCCCTTGTAAAATACCGGTAAATGGAATTTTGTCAATAGTACCAAATTTATGAGCTTTTTTTGAACTCGCTAGCTGTTCCCTTGATTAGGCCCCACATACCGACAGCTGTAATTTTGTTTGTTATTACAGGTAGCAGCAACAAGAATAATCTTTCACGTCGATAGAGGCAAAAAGCGGACACAGGAGAGCGAAGAAATAAAAGCAATGAATGGTAGAGGCTACGGTAATGCTGTGCCTTGGAAAAGGAAGATGATTGGCGTGAATCCACCGACGGATCCCCCTGTCTGCAGCTCCAGCCCAAGAGGAGAGACTCTAGGAAATCGAGAGTTGCACACCAGCACCACCATCACTGCCGAGGGCTCCGCAGTCAGTCAAGTCCTGCCTTGGGAAGATCGCTGTGAGAAACATAGGCATAGCACGGTCCCAGGAGAGGGTGTGAGAGACCCAGAAAGACAGAGACGTGCATAGGGGAAGAAATCGATATCACCAGAGAGCGAGAGGAGCGGAAAGAAAGAAAGAAAGGAAAGGAAAAATATAGGACTTAAAGAGGTGCCACGGGAAACCGACATCGTGCGAAAATAATAATAAGAGAAGCAAGTTAGAGGAGATGAAGGGAGGAGGAGGAGGGAAAATAAAATAAAATAAGAAAAGGTCACCGCTGATGATAGAGCAAATCACGGCTGATCCCTAAGTTAGGGACGAGAATACACAAGATCTCTAACCGCACCCACGCAGCGAGAAGGCAGTAGGGTACATTTTTTTGTCCGCCCTTTGCCTCCCACTTAACCAAGCCCAACGAAGGAAGTGTGGAGGACGAGCAGAGCGGCCAGGCTACTTCTCCCCAGACTGTCTCCGGCTACAGACACCCGCCGCCGCCGTCGCATTTCTGTTCCCTCTTATCCTCCTCCTTTATCATCTTGATCTTCTTGGTCTCCGTCTTCAATCCTCTTCCACCTCCTCCTTGTATTCTCCCTCAGGAATTTCGCCCCCCCCAACCCCAGTCCTGCCGACTACCCTTCATTATCCTGCTCAGACCCTAACATCATCCTGCTTGGCCCTGCCCACCACCCACCACCATCCACCACTGTCACCACAACCCCAACAGATAGCACCGCCCTGGCTACTTTCGACCTCTGGCAAGCAGCGGCACACCTTTAGAACTCAGGAAGTGGTTGTTTAAGGTATTATATTTCTTTCTTCGCTTTCCCACCGTTATTGTTGAGGTAACGCGATTCTGCTCCGCTTTGCCTTCTTTCCAGTGATAACTGACTAATGCCGTGCAGAATTTTAGGTCCGGAGAACTTCTGACCATTTCCTTTTCACCGCCATACTCCCGGTTCCAAAATATCAGGCTCATTTCAATCTAGCCATTTAATTTTTTTACAACTTCCCATTGCCCGCTCCCCTTCTGCTGGCCGCTCCTTTTGGTTCGTCATCATCGTCAGTTGCAAGACTTCAACCGACGGCGGCGCTGGATCATCGGGACTGCCCTATCTCAAAATTTAGGACGCTTGATTTGAACTGGAAATGTCTACTCCTTCCACCGCTTCAGCCGTCCTGCCGCCACCCCTCAGTCACTATCGTTACGACTACACCCGAGATCACCATCGCGTTCTCCAC
The DNA here is from genome assembly GCA_003070745.1 of Tuber borchii. Lineage (NCBI taxonomy): Eukaryota > Fungi > Ascomycota > Pezizomycetes > Pezizales > Tuberaceae > Tuber > Tuber borchii. Next base: position 5,102 of record NESQ01000312.1, on the reverse strand, counting down.
CCTCCTACGCACGCTCATCTCTTGAATCGTACACATCTCGCCAGTCCTATTTACCACTCTCCCGCGCCTGTGACAACCACTTCGACCCCTACCAACTCTTCTTTTTCTTCGTCGACGATCTCGGCTATGGCTTCTTCTAGAACCCAGCCTTCGGCCAAGAGGAATCGTAATCGGTCTCCTAACTGGGAAGATTTCTACAAGAACGGGCTCCCTAAGGAGGTTATTGTCATTGATGATTCTCCCCCGCCTGAGTCGGGCCATTCAGGTGCCAACGCCAACAGCAAACACTCGCAACCATCCAGCTCATCCCGTGCACTAGCAACCAATGGACATCAATACCCTTCTACAAATAACATTGCCGGAGGTACACATGGCCCTCGCCACGCTGACAAGAAGCGAAAGGTTCACACATCGCAATACGAACCTCCATATACCAGCCAGCATCAGCACTCTTATTCTTCTACACAGACTCCCCATGCTAATTTTGGGTCTCCTACCACCGTTTCTGCTACCTCCAGCACAGTCAGTCTTAATGGTAATTCAACTGCTGGCACATCGCTCGGATCAAACGTTGGAGCAGGGCCTTCTTATTCTGGAGCATCATTAGTTTCAGTCAATGGCCAGAAACGAAAGAGGGTAACAAGGGCCAGTCAAGCAGCAGCAGCGGCTGCAAACGGTGGGTTAGATCCTTATTCTAGCTATCACCCTCCCCCAAGGCCTCCTATCAAAGCAAAGGACGTGTATGTCCAGCCAATTCCAGATGTAAGTGAACAATCCTCTACTCTAGTGTTATTCTACACCTTCCTTGGGTATGCCCTTACTCATATACTTACTTCCTTTAGCCTGGTAGACATACGACGGGGAGGGTAGATGATGACGATGGTCACTACATTATCAATCTGGAAACTGATTTGACACCACGATGTGAGTTACATCCCTCTGAACCAGTTTGTATTAAGCCTTGACTGATTTCGTTCTCAACCCCAGACCGAATTACCAAACAACTTGGCCAAGGAACTTTTGGCAAAGTTGTAGAGGCATATGATCGCATTAAGAAGACTAAATGTGCTATCAAGGTCATTAGATCGGTTCAGAAGTATCGGGATGCATCCCGAATCGAGTTGAGAGTACTTGCTACCTTATCTTGCAATGACAAGGAAAATAGGAATAAGTGTATCCATTTAAGAGATTGCTTTGACTACCGCAATCACATATGTACGCCCATCCCACTTAAAATTATGCTCGTCCTTGGATGTGGGGTGTGGGATTGACGATTATATGATTGCCAGGTATCGTCACCGATTTGCTCGGAATGAGCGTGTTCGACTTTTTAAAGGGAAATTCATTCGCACCTTTTCCGAACAGTCAAATACAAAGCTTTGCTCGCCAGTTGTTGACTAGTGTTGCATGTGAGTGTGTTCCTAGCCATATACCTTAAAGTTTTCTCGAATTTTTTTTTTTACTAATTTTCAAAGTCCTTCACGATCTGAACCTCATCCATACCGATCTCAAACCAGAAAATATTCTCCTTGTTCACAATTCATTCCAAACATTCAATTACAACAGGGCTATACCCTCCTCTTCCACAACTACCCAAAGGCAGGGCCGGACCCGCCGTGTTCTCTTGGACACGGATATTCGTCTAATCGATTTCGGATCCGCTACGTTTGATGACGAATATCATTCGAGTGTGGTTTCCACCCGCCATTATCGTGCGCCTGAAATTATACTGGGCTTGGGTTGGAGTTTCCCGTGCGATCTTTGGAGCATCGGGTGTATTTTGGTGGAATTTTACACTGGCGACGCCCTTTTCCAAACCCATGACAATCTCGAGCATTTGGCAATGATGCAGGCTGTTGTTGGACAAAAGATCGATACAAGGCTTATCAGGGCAGTCGCGGGGACTGGAAGGACGGCAGTGTCCAACGCTGTTTCAAGGTACGCTACCCTCCAAGGGATATTGTGAAAATTATACTGATTTAGGTGTGTAGGTATTTCAAAGGAACTCGGCTTGATTATCCCAACGATGAGACAACGAGAGCTAGCAAAAAATATGTTCACGCTATGAAACTTCTCCCGGTAGGGATCACTATTGACGCATTTTTTGGATGCCATATACTAACAGCATACATATAGGATATCATTCAACCAACTACGAACTTCAATAAGCAGTTTTTTGACCTTCTCAAGAGGATATTCGTCTACGATCCTAACAAGCGCATCACTGCTAAGGAGGCGTTGAAGCACCCATGGTTCCGCGAGGTCATGCAGGATGATGGAACTGAAGCTACAAAGTTGAGATTGGAGAGACAGGCGGAGCGGATGGCAGCAGCGGCAACAATATCACGTGGAGAGGGGTACTGATAATAGTTGCTATGCATGCGCACTTTGCGCCAATGTCGGTGAAAAAGAATATCTTTGCCACATTTTTTCGGCCGGAGTGTCGGCAGAAGAATGGCTACAGCAGCCCCCGATTGCCGGCATTGCTCACGGTTTATATTTCTTAACCAAATCTTTTCCTTGGCTTTTTGTTTGTGGATAGGTGGTGGACGGTTTCGTTTTGGGTTCTCGCATGGAATTTCATCGGATAGACCATATTGTTTCACTGTATCAGGGGTTGTCTGATTTGCTATCCCTTTAGCTTTCCTTGTTTCTCTTTTTTTTGTTTACCTTTGCTGGGGGGCCGCTGCCCTGAACCTCTTCATGGAGCTTCCTCGTAGGGTGCTGGCTAGCTCTAGACCAGTGCTCATGGTTGGTTGATGAAAGAAGGAGGCTCCTTGTTTAGTAACGGTGGGTATGCAGCGAGTGGTGCATATATTCTTAGGAAGGTTGGGGGGGGGGTAAACGGCGTATATTATTCGGTGTCTCTCGTTGGTCATAGGTCTCGAATGTCTGGGTTTGTATGAATGGGGGATTTGATCTTTCTCTTTTGTTTTCCGACTACCCTTTATTTCTCTTTTCTTGCCGTCTCTTCCTTTCTAGCTCCTTCTGCCTGTCAGGTGTTAATCTTCTCTTTCCTACTACCTACCTCTATTGTTCATAGCTTGTGAATGCGGATGTGGTGTCCAAGGGTGAATCTTGATTTCAGGGTGCGAAAGGGGGAATATCGCATTTGATGGCAGATCATATTCGTCAAATCTATGATTAGCCCCCTTTTCCTTTTTCTTCCAGATCTTTCTCTTTCACTTTTTTCTCATCCATCCCTTTATCACGTCACATGTCTCGTCACGGCCTATGGTACTGGTATATATAAAATGGGAAGAAAAATAACTCCAAAGATTAACTGGCTTTTCTTTTCCCTCTCCTCCAGATGGCTTTTGATAATTGTCATTTTCGCCCACTTCTGTACCAAATACTTTTCTTTCCTTTCTTTCTTTCCTACAGGAGTTCGGAACGGTTTTCTCGGTGTTGAACTTTGCTTTTCTTTTTCATGTTTCTTTTGCAGTGACTCTTTCCTGATATCCGTGGTTTTCTTCATACTTATAACGGCGGTCTAGTCTAATTTCTACCTACCTACCCACCTACCTGCCTGATTCACTCACTTGCGCTAACTGTTTGTCTGGTAGAGTAGTATTTTACTCGTGTATAGAGATTATCTACCACTCTACTCTATCGTATCGGGTCGTGGAATGACTGTTGTGTACAATCGACATGAGAAACATCAAGCCCCATGGTGACGGACGGATTTATATTTTTGGTAGATCCTATCTATTGTATAATACTAACCCTATGATTGTGGTAGATGGAATAGCTTATGACACCGTACAACGTGATCTTCATTCTTTCTTTCCTTCCTTTCCTCCCTCATTTTCCCGCCTGGTAGGCAAGGCTAGTTTCCTATTGAAAGCTCAGGGCACGACGATGCTAATGATCCACTAGCGCAACCGAGTCCGCAAAGTTTTCATACCCTTCCAAGTACTACCGTACGAGCCCTTGCAAACACTGCGCTGACAAAACTAATAAGCGCTTGCAATGTCCCTAGGAAGAGGCGCATCTGAAAAACTGCTATTTGATAGGAATCGTTCCTGAGGCACAATACAAGAAGGGGTACAAGCATTTTACAGATATCACTACGCAGTATGATATACAACTCAACAGCATTCCATTTTGTACCCGTGCAGCACTTACTACAAGTAGTATATGGGAAACGTCGATCGAACGAAAAGTCCCCAATCGAGTGAGAATTAGTGACTGCCAAGTCAAAACAGAAAAAGGATACCTGTGCGATGCAGGCCGGACATGCGCTGCGCGTATCTACTCCGGATATGGTAAACGCTCCACTCTTTGTGTTTGTTATCTTGTTTCGCAAAAGGAAAGCGGAAAGAGAAGGTGTATTTATAAGCTTTCTTTATTTATTGGTTGGTTAGAGCGGGGAAGGGTAAATTAGCCGACGCATTAGTGTAAGAGCCGCGTTTATCGCGGCGCGGGTATGATATGATCGGTGGGGTAACGTGACAAAATGTAATGTAGGAGTATTGTGACATGACGTGACGTGATGTGGTGTGGTAAGGTGTGGTGCACTACATTATGGTGAAGTAAATTAGGGTTTTGGGTTGAGTGAGTGAGGGAAGCGTATCGGTGGTATGTCAGTGGTCTAATAAGTGGGGTGAGGTGGAGGAGCTCTTGGTGCCGTGTTGTGGGGGATATGGAAGCTGGAGGTTGGATGTTGAGGGGTGGCCGGGCGGGCGCGGTCGGTTCGGTATTCACGAAATTAATGAAGAAATCTTATTAGGGTATCATAGTACCGGTATGAAAGAATTAGGTTAAGAGGGTTAGTTGTTGGAGCCCTGGTTGAATGGGAATTTGGTAGGGTTTGACCATAGTGGAAAGAATTTGCAGGTGAAAAGGTTTTACATGACTGTTTCTCCACAACTAATAGTAGTAGTAGTATATAAGAAGCAGAGAGGGAGTCTTAGGAAATATTATTACCTACAAATGTTTTATTATAATATTATAGAAGATATGATTAGTGCTCAATCTATGGAATAAAACCTAGTTCAGGTATGATATTTTCACTTCTCTTAACTATCACAATCTTCTATTAATAATAGCAAACTTAGCTACTATACTATACTTGCGCTGTGCTCATAATACCTCATTTT